>JAZKJV010000100.1:0-152486 GCA_037367405.1 Ottelia alismoides
TTTATTATCCCACCAGTTCTACTCTATTATCATGACATCCCGAACACCTGGCAAGTAGGACATATGTTGGCCCCACCATACAAAGATGACAACTTCGCCTCCCACTTTAATTGGCATCATCTACATGGATTCGTTGCTTCCAAATGGATTTGATTTGGGTCATACACCGGCTTATATCCAGAAAGGTCATATCATCTTAATAATCTCCCTCTAACATCTCGTTTGTCTTCTTCAACCCTCTGATTGCTCTTTTTTACTTCTCACACCTTAGAATTGTAGCATCCAATGGCCTTGGATGGACATCCAAAACACCTTAGCCAAGTTTTACTATGCAGAAAAAGCAGCCCTAGCATCTTTCATGCAAGGCCTTAGACGTTGATTTCAGTTTCACCAAACCTGAAAATCGGCATGCCCCAGAATCATCAAAAATCATGGAAATGGCAATAAACTTCAATTTTTCCAATGTTCTTTAATTAATAAATAAGATAGAATGCACAGTTATTTGTTAAATTACATGTCTAAATACAAGCTTTCTAGTGGTATTGTCATCATATTCACCGCACAGATGGATATGTAGTACTAAGGCATGCAATTAAAAGTTCAGTCGTGTAAAATGCATAAATAAGTCCAAATAACAAATAAGTCAGTCTCACAAACTCAAGATTCATAATATACCAATATTAATAATAGCAAGTATACTTACCACGTAAATAAATAAAAGAAAATTTGCCATTCGTCAAAGTAACAAACAATACTACAATCAAACATGGTTATATTATTAAAAAAACTCTAAAACTAAAACATATTGACCACATGCACACTATATACTATATTAATCATGTGTCATGAACTTATTGGCTGGCTAAATGTGGAAGGATATCGCCAGATCGATCATGTTTCCCTATTGAAGTTAGCGACATATCGTCAGCCGACATCTGAGAAAAGGGTGATGTTGACCTTTCGATTTCGATGATTTGGCGATAGTGACATATCGACGAAATATCACCGATATGTCGCAGTATCTAAGGTCATGCTTTCATGGCCATCCTTAATAGGACAGCTAATGGGTCCTTGCAGCAATCAAACGTTAAGAATAACTATGTTATATGTTATCTTCCCCAACCATTTCTTTATGAAGTTTTTTTTAGATAAACGATCACGATTCATTTCATCAAAAAGAAGCCGTTGGCATAAAAGTTCACCCACCCAAACAACGAAGGCCAGGACTCAAGGAGGAGGAACATGGCATGTGAAAAAAAAACAAATAAAACCCCCATGGCCTTGGCATTTGGTACAACCAAAGAAAACCATAGGGGGCAAAAAAAGCTAGATTAGGATAGCGTGCTTTGCTAAATTAAAACAAAAAGGAGGGTCCGTCCTTCGACAGTAGCATTGAGGAGCGAGCATGGTGTCGGGAGCAGTTCACTTCTTGCCAGCAAGTTGTCGACGGTTGCGGGGATGAGGGCTCAAGGAGCAGGCACGAATTCTACTCAATAGCAACATATGGAAAGATAATAAGGTAGAGTGAGTAATGAGACGGGCGGCCTCTTTTGCAATTTGAACAGGAGAGAGAAAAGTACCCTAGTACATCCTCGAACATCTCTCCTTCCCGGTCAACCACCGGATTGAGTCCTGTAAGGCGGATATCTACCAATGGGAAGATGAGTATGAGCGTGCGTATTGTTCAAAAAATTCTCAAGGCTCAAAAACTAACTAAAATAATTTAGCAGAAAAGATAAATTAAATGGGCAGTGTCAAAACATGTGGGGGATCGGAAATCTACCTCAGGATTTGCGGTATTCATTGGCAGCTGGAACTTGAAGTCTGTTAGGTCTCAAGTACATGTCCCAATGAGGTTCCGCCACACTATTAATCCAAAGGTCAAGTCAAGCTCCATTTTCAACTTTTGTTCATGACCTTGGTATGGAAACCAAAATCACTTCACTCTTGCATATCATTTTAGTTGCTCGAAGACGAGCGAGGTATAAGCATAGAAGGTTGATGAATATGTGATTCATCACTCTTAAAGTTGAAAATAGAGTCTTGTTCCCGAGTATTGAGCTGCATATTTCCCTTTATCTTCCATAATTAGCATACAGACATGCATGCACAATACATGCATTTTAGCATCCACATTTGCACTAAATATGAAGCCTAATCCATCTGTAAAATATTCACTTATTTACCTATGTTTTATCCATGGCCTTAAATTTCGCCGAAATTCGGCCGAATTTCGGTTTCGGTATGTTACCGAAATTCGGGCGAAATGGCCTATATTGGCCGAAATTCGGGGGGGGGGGGGGGCTAGTTCAAAAAACTACCGAAATGACCAAAATTTCGGTTGAATTTCGACCGAATTTTCGTTTCGGTCCCTCACCGAAACGAAACCGAAATCCGACTTTTAAGGCCTTGGTTTTATCCCCCTCCAAAGTCAATAAAACTAACCTTATACTGTGTATATTACTAGTTCATAATACAAATCAAAAGGGGATGGTTTTTATCTTGTGAAAATACCCAATAAAAATCCCAAATCCAGTTGGAGACCCCAGACCTTAGAATGCCAATATCTACCTCATACAGCCTCCGATCTAATTAATACATATTCAGAGACCTTCCAAATGAGACCAATTTCATTTAAATCAGAGCTCGTATGCAAAACTTGGGTTTTTGGGCCCCTTTGTGTACTATATGTATGTATATGTGTACCCTTGTATTTTTGTATCTTATTTGACCTCATCTCCGTTTTTTGTCAACATGAAACTTGTAAATCTCATCGAGATCTACAACTTTCATGTTTTGAGTTTTTCCAAATTCGACCTTCTCTCTCTAAATCCATATTCTTTCTCAGCCACTCAGAGCCGGCCACGTGGCGCCCTCTGATTGCGTCACGCGGCCCGCTCCTTCGCGCGCCACGCGCCCTCCATCTCCATCGTCCGATCCCGTCCTCTCTCTCTCTCTCTCTTGATCTGGGCCCTCCATTTTCGCAGTTCTCCTCAGCCACCCGATCAGACCCACATCAAATCAGGGTCATCCCTTCGCGCCTCACCCTCAGCTCGACACATGTTGCGCTTAGAGCCTTCTGATCCTCGCTAGAAGCCCTCCATCCTGACCACTCATCTCGCGCGACATCTGGACCCTTTGATCAAAGCCCAGATCCAATCTGGGTCGTTCGCCAATGCTTCTTCCTCACGACGCCACGTGCCCCATTTTCTCCACCGTTCGATGGCCTTTCTTCTCTCTTCATCTCCACCATTCATCTCGCCTTTAACCCCCGCCATCAGATCGAAGCCCAACCATCATCACGATCGTCCGTCTCCGCCTCCACCTACGCCCTCCACGTGGCGTCATCATAATCCTTCGATCTCGCCCCTCTAATCTAATCCCAGCCCTCCTCTCGTGCCCTTCTCCTGACCGTTGGATCACTCGATCCAACGGTCCAATGATCATCGTCTACCTCCCGAAGCTCCCGCACCCCACGTCGTCCACCTTGCGCGCGAGCCGCCCCTTCCTATTTTGGGAACCACTCCAGCCACCCTCTCCGGCCTCTAACACCTCCATCACCCGTCACCGCCACTTCCACCCTATAAATAATCCATCTCCGTCGACCATCGACCCCATCCGCCATTGCAGAGAGAAACCCCGAGCTCCTGCCTTCCTATTGGTCACAGCGGTTAGAAGAGAAGTCGAGCGACGACGGCTGCATTTCTCCAGCGAGATCTACGGCCAACCTCGCCGTGCCGCAGCCCCTCCCGTGAGCTGCACGATCTCAGGATACCTACCGGCCTTCGAGCGACAACCGGAGACTCAACTCTGAGCTCCATTCCCCAGGTAGCAACCTCCATCTCCTCTCCGATCTTCTTCTCCTTTTTCCTCGTTTTTCTCGAATTTTATTCGCCTCCTCCGCTCATCTTCACCTTTGCCTGACCATCCTCCGAGCTCCGTCTCGGAGCCGGCATCTTCGCGTGCCACTTCAATCACCTTAACATAGGGCTGGCTATTGAGTCACGACTCGATGAGCCAGGCGCGGGCTCGGCTCGATAATGGCTCGTGAGCCCGGCTCATTAGGCTATTGAGCCGAGCCCGATCCAGAATTTTGGTCTCAATAGCTTAACGAGTCGAGCTCGAGCCTAGCCTCGCTCGGCTCGATAACTCAATAAGGGGCTCGATAAGGAATTTATATACATATATTATTTATTTATTTATATATATAATGCAAACAAAATAAAATTAGCCCTTTGCAATTTTCCATCCACTAACTTTGACCCTCCCATAAGTCAGGACTCATGACCCAATTCTCAAATCAATCACATTCCCATCCACACAATTGCCCCCCGCTCATGCGTTAGAAAATAAGTAACTTTTTTATAAGCAGATATAATATTACAATAGATATTATAACTAAGATTTTTATAAACAACTTGGATAGTGGCCTACTGGTAAGGAACACAATCATTGGTAGAGCAGGTCTCGAGTTTAAACCCATACAAAACACTTTTCCACCAAAAAGTACCCATTTTCCTTAACGAGCTCAACTTGGGCTCGAGCCTAGACTATGCTCGATAAAGGGCTCGACTCGAATCTTATCGAGCCCGAGCCAGCTCGATAAGGGCTCGAGCTCATCGAGCCCGAGCTCGAGCCAGCTCGGTTGGGCTCGAATGAGCCCGAGCTCGAGCCCGATCTAGGGGCAGGCTCGGCTCGTTGGGCTCGATAGCCAGCCCTACCTTGACGACACCACCACACCTTACTCCGACCCAAGCTCCGCCACCGTGGCGGAGCAGCACTGCCGAACACCTTCACCGCACTACAGGCCTCCCTCCGCACTCCCGTTCACCCCATGAGCACTTTACAAGCCTCGGCTATCAAGCTAACCCCCTGCAGGAACTCATCACTTGATTGGTCGGACGCCTCGCCGGAGCTCCATCGACATTCATCGTCTCCGGCCTACAAACCTCCTCAGTCCCATCCAGACCCTCCGGCGGCTACCTGACGCCTCCACGATCCTTCCCAGCTACTTGGGAGCCGCCGACGAGCTTCACCGACGGGAGGAGAAGGCGGATCCAGGAGGGCTTCGCCGGAGCGCAGCCACCTCCGCCGTAGGAGGCGGCGGACAGTTTGAGCACGAAGCACAGTAGTCATCCGATCCCCTTGATCGGACGGTTCTGAGCGAGCCACGTCACCATCAACCCGCAGCTGTCGGATCAGGAGGATCCCATGCTCCGCATCACGCCACGTCGCCTCTTCCCCGAGCTCCAGATGTTGTTGGATCCATCATGATCTAACGGCCCTCGATCGTCCACGTTTCATCTTCAATGAGCTCCAGATATCGTTGGATCTTAGCTCGATCTAATGGTTCAAGGCACGTCACGTCACCTCCTCCGAGCCTCCTTCCCGACCTTTAGGCTCGGAGCCCCCGAAGCTAGCCCGAGCCACGTTCGACCCTGTAGCGCCCCCGAGCCAACCTCCGAGCCTCTGACGTCTCCTGATCCTGGGACCCTACGTGTTTCTCACGTGCGGTCTGGGCATTTTGCACCGAGGCCCTGGAGGTTTTGAAAATTACACTTCAGTCCCTGCCAGGAATACCACGTGAGGCGCACGTGTTTTATGGGTATTTTTCATACATGTCCCCCGCATTATAGGTAATTGTCAAGTCTAAAAATTGCATTGTGTAGCTTAACTTGTCTTCTTTCGTATATGATACTTGTCTTATTTTTGTGACATCAGTGGATTTTATTATAATTAAATTGGTGAAATTATCCATATATTTCCCATTTGATGCTTTTGAATTCATATTAAATTCTCTGTTGTTCCAAAAATCAACAAAAATTCACATTAGACTTAGGATAATTTAGTTTACATTGTGCCCAAAAATCTTTTCATTTGCACGCATCCCGAGGCCTGAATAAATTAATTTGTTATTTCATTAATTGATTTTTAATAAGTCCAATTCACATAGAATTTTAAGTTTATCAATTTACCTGAATTCATCATACTTAGACCTATCTAGGATAATTTTTATATCTAGAAATAAAGTGTCTTGGTATTTATTAAAATTGATTTTGTAAAAATCACCTTGCATTCATATTTAATTCACGTTAAATTCATAGAGTGTCAGAAAAATCCAAAAAAAATAGTGTAGCTTAATTTCATTGCATTTCACCTTCTGGCCAAGTTTCATAATTTTTGGACTTAATTTGAGTACTATTCTGATTTAACTTGTAAATTGGCCTGATTTTGCATTGTCTTCAATTTAAATTGCATAAAATTTGTTGAAAAATACAAAAAATATCTCCTGAAAATACGACCTCTGAAATTTGCTTAAAATTTACCTAAGGAGACAGCTGCCTCCCTGAGTTCGACCTTGAACTTTCTCAAGTAAAATAAATATGCAGCTCGTGATTAATTGAACATTAATTAAAAGTGGTTTTTTTATTAGTCTGTATTTACCTGACTACAACGCACGGGCGGCACGGCAAGACATTAATTCTAATTATTAATATGATTAAATTAACAAGGGTAGTACACGGCTCTTCACCCTACCTCCAATCCATCTCCATGCATCGCTCAACAGCTCCAGCAGGGTCGTGCACCGCCCCTAGCAATATCGCACGTCGCCCAATGCTCCACCAAGGTCATGTGTCGCCGCAAGCGTCGCCCAGCACTGCCACACAGTAGCCAAAGTGCCATCCAGCGGCTCTAGAGCCGTCACCGAGCGGCCTCGATTGCCGCCAACAGCAACCCGATGTCGCCCAGCAGCGTCCTGCGATGCTGCAACAGTCTGTGTACCGGTGATAGCTTTCAGTTGCATCACATGTGGGCCCAGTGGCTCCTTGTGTGTTATCCCGCTGCTGTCCAGATCCGCATGAAGCCCTAAAATCATGATTTTTTGATCTGATTTCGATGATTTAGGGTCTGATTTACCCTATTTTTGTTGAAATCAGACCATGTTTCTTATGTACATAGTTGCAATATGAATATAAGATCACAACCATCTTGTTTCATGTTTGTTTAGATGCAGCACGATTGGTATAAGGTCACGGTAATTTTGTTCACGATGTCAAAAAGCAGAGTTGATACGTCAGCTATGGGTGTCTTCAAGGGTCCCGCGCCTATTGTCAAGATGGACGGTACCAACGATGAGATGTGGGCAATGCAGTTCATGAATCTGATGCAGTACCATGGCAATAAGCATATTCTGACGCAGGATGAGCCGGTGGACAAGATTGGGACCGACCTCACAAGAGGTTGATGATGCATATGCCAAGGTGTGACTATTTGATACTGTTTCTGTGGAGATAGCCAACGATATCCTTAGTCAACCCACAGCAAAGGCAATGTGAGATATTCTCGTAGGGACATGCTCTCAGGCATGGCCACAAATTTCAACAAAATTCTATAAAAATTATCCGAAATTTCCATTTCTTTAGGTCACTGAAATCAAAACGCCCCCTTATTTCTTTTTCCAGGATTTCAACAAAATTTCAACAAAATTACATGTCGTTTCGGCGAAACAACAAAAATAAGGGAATATACCCTTCACTTTCATCGAAATTTTCATATATTAATGAATTTTCACCTATTTATTCGCTAATGTGTTGAGTTGTTAGAGTGTTTTACATTGGTTAAAGAAGTTTCTTTAATTAATTTCTATATTTTAGATCTAAATAAAAATCAAATCAGTTAGACACAAGATTTAAGAGTTAATTAGGTTTTAACTGGAGATCTTTATATTTTTTGGTTTTCTTTATTTTGATATATATGTTTTAATTAGTAGTTATCATATATGTCACCTCATTCTTATTGAAGAGATGCACATGTGTTACCATTCTCAGCTTGTTCAAGAGGAGAAACCAATTGCTTCTAATTACGTTCCAAATCTAATTCTGGTTCTGAGCAACATACTACTTTTTGACTGTTGAGATGATTGGATGGAAATAGGGTGGAGCATTGGGTCGGGCCGGCCCGGACCCGACCCTGACCTGACCCGCAAAAATCCGGACCCCGGCCCGGACCCGATATACATATGGGTCGAGCCTGGGCCCTGATTCTGTCAAAATTTCAAGCTCGGGCCGGGTCCCAGCCTGAACCCGATTTGACCCTAGAAAGCCCGATCTGGGCCGCGATATCTATATGCAATTCTGTAGCATGGGTCATGCACCCAGTTTTGAACTGTGAACGTCCTCTCCCAACCTTCCGGTCTTGCCAATGCCTCATCCTGTGATCTTGTCCCCAGTGGTGCATCTTTGTCGCCACCACCAATCCATCCTCTCCCTGCGATCCTCCTCGGATATGGCGACCCCTCCTCACCCCTCACCCCTCGAAGTATTAGATTAGTTGTTGTCACGCGCAATCAGTTCCAGGCGGAGGAAGTGAGACTGTCATAGTTTTTTTAGTATCAAAATATTCCAATGCTAGTATAATCTAAAGCTTTAACACGTCAAAACACATCCCTATTCAAAAAATTTATACATATGTTTAAAGTCTGAAACGTTGTGTAGTGTATAATAATATCCAAATATACAAGTGCAGTTGTTTTCAATCATGTACTCGATTATACAAGTGCGGTTGTTTTCAAGGTGCATAAGTGGAAGAAAATCTGATTTATTAGGTCATGGATTCAGGTTGGTCCAAGAACAGCAATTAGAGATGGCAATTAGAGATGGGCTGAGCCCGGCCCGAACCCGGCCCCGATATCATGGGCCTTGGGCCGGGCCCAGATCTTTGTAATCATAAAAAATCCGGGCCTCGACCCGGCCCAAGGCCCATGGAAATTTGGCGGGCTCGGGTTGGGCCGGGTCGAGCCCAATGCTCCACCCTAGATGGAAATTTAATGTAACATATCATATTAATATCTTACTATTAGCAAAAAACTATAATTCTATTTATTGACTTAAAGAATATTAGAAATCTTTATTTATTTTCAAGGTTGCAAAAATCGATAGTCGGTACTCAATCGATTGGGTTACTGACTAAGGATTAATCGGCAGTGGGTCGACTAATCGGATTTAGTCGGGCTTTAATCGGTTTTGACTTTTTTATTATTTTAAATATATAAATCATTTTAATACAAATAGTCTTATATATTTACAAATATTTATAGGATTTTTATATTATCATAATGAAAGAAAAGAACCGATTGAATTTAAATAAAACATTAAGCATATTAGAATAAGTTTGCTTTTAAAAAAAGTAAAAGAATATGGTATCTCTAAGCAAAATTCGATCAACTAGTTGTCCTAGTCGAAATTAGTCAATACTCGATCGGTCACCCCACCGACTAGACTAGTCGGACCAGTCGGGGGACTTTTACAACAGTGATTTAAAAAAAATCAAGTAATTTCCCCAATTTCCGACCATTTCACCGAAATTCCGTCGAAATTCCACTGAATTTCTCTTTCCATGCTTAATGAAACAAAATCAAAATCTGAGATTTAAGGCCTTGCTCTCTGGCAAAGAATGAGTCGAAGATACTGCAGCTCCTACACGATATCTTCACGACCAAACAAGGAGTTCGCCCCCTTCACGCCATGTATACATCTCTGAGGGGTATGTTTAAACAACTTCACAGCTATATACCCCTGACGGCCTCTCCAGAGTAGCATAAGACCTACAGAGATTCTATAATGATTGGTGTATTTTTGGCAGCCCTCAACCCAGAATATGATTCGGCTCGCTCCCAGCTTCTTACTGATGCTACCATACCTCCTATGGAGGAAGCATACCGCAGGCTAAGCCGATTGAGTATCTCCTATGCCACACCTTCTCAGACATCGTCAGTTTTGAATGCATCATGTAGTAGAGATGGATCTACTCCATTCATAGGACGAGGCACATGCGACAGAGGCGGTTCATGCTCACGTCAGACATGTTCATATTACCATCATTCAGGTCATTCAGAGGATACGTGTTACTCCAAGCACGGATTCTCACCATCAGCTTGTGCCGCAAAGCAGAGTCAAGTTGCTCCTGATCTCAATGATCATTGCTACGATGATTTTTTGCTTACCTGAAAGTGATCATGCCTCCAACTGCTGGATCTTCCAGCATCGGTCCATCAAGCACTGTAGCCTTTGCCTCTACTAGTAGCTCAGGTATTACTCATGCATTTATTGGTCGCTCTCGACCAGATACTTCAGAGTGGATAATGGATTCCGGAGCATCACAACCATCTCTGCGGAGATAGATTGCAGTTTTGGTACAAAAGTCTAGCACAACCAGGTAGATCGATAGTGATTGTTGATGGGACTCAGTCCCCAGTTACTGGAGGGGGGGTTCATTTAACACCCTTAATATACATGTAGAATGTTCTTCATGCACATGCCTTTTCCATGAATTAATTATCTATTGTTCAGATTACAAAAGATTTACACGGGCATGCTATATTTGACCCTTATTCCATTATTTTTCAGGATATATTCACGGACAAGGTGATTGGATGTGGCTGTGAATATGGATGGCTATACAGGTTGTCTCAGCCTCAGTATGTTAGTACCACTTTCCTTTCTACATTATCCATTTCCCCTACACGTGGCATCTCAGAGTCAGCGGCCTACCGTTGCAGAAAATTTGCCACCTCATACCTGACCTAAGTCCAGATTCTAGCGTGAGTCATGTGAACTTGGAAAGCATCATCGGTCCAGCTTTCCAAGTTGTCAAGGTCAAAGTAGTCATGGTCTGTTTCATTTATTTCATCTAGATATGTGGGGTCCAAGTCGTGTATCTGATCATCATCAGGGACACATATATTATCTTGTTTGTGTTGATGATTTTTCTATATTGTCATGTGTCTTTCTTTTGAAGCAAAAGTCTGACGCGAGTACTATTATTCAAACTTTTGTGGTTGAAATCAAAAATATTCTGTCTCAATAAAATACATTTGTCCGGATAATGCGCTTGAGTTTTGTACTACACATTTGTCACAATGTTTTAGTTCACGTGGCATCATTCATCGGACTTCTTGTCCTTATATGGCTCAACAGAATGGTGTGGGAGAACGCAAACACTGATAATTTCTAGATATCACCAGGACCCTCCTCATACATAATCGGTCTCCCCATTCGTTTTGGGGTGATGCTATGATGACAGCTTGTTATCTCATAAACCGGATGCACTCCACAATCTTAAGTTAAAAGGCACCATTTGGTCTTGCTTGTCCTGATAAAGACATCTTCTCTCTTACCCCACGAATGATTGGGTGCATGGCATTTGTCCATATCCTGCGTCCTAGTCATGACAAGCTCCATCCTCAAGATATCAAATCTATGTTTGTTGGTTAATCCCACATACAGAAGGGTTATCGGTGTTTTGATCATGTACATGGACAGTACTATGTATGTGCTGAAGTCACATTCTTTGAGTCCATCATGTAATACTCTCTTATATGTGATAGGATGAGTCCCTTTGAGTCTGAGGATGTTGTTATTCTTTCACCATCACCTACACATATATCTCAGCATGCACTCCATGTTCCAACACCTTCCCTAGAATTTAGCACGTCCCAGGTAAATTCTGAAAAATTGATTTTGATTGATGGAACTAGTGGTGTCCATGATGCACAGAAGGAGCATGTAGATATACAGGTTGAGCCCAAACCACCAGCATGGAATGATATAGGGTGGTCCATTGCCTTGCGAAAAGGCAAACGTACTTGTACACAATATCCCATGGCAGGTCAGGTGTCTCCTGACTCTAGAGCGGCTTTCACCATACTTCCAAAATTTTATTGTGGGATTATCCGATGTTAAATCCAACGCACGTATAAGGAGGCACTCAAGATGAGTGAATGGCATATAGCCATGGAAGCACAGATGGTTGCTTTACAGTCTCGTGGCACGTGGAGTACTGTTACAGCTCCTGTAGATGTGTCTGTTGTAGGATACAAGTGGGTGTTCACTATGAAGCATCGAGCAGATGGTAGCATTGATCGTTACAAGGCACAACTTGTAGCTCGTGGGTTCACCCAAACCTATGGGATGGACTATCAGGACACTTTCTCTCCAGTAGCTCGAGACTCCACTCTTCAACTTCTTTTCTCGATCCTTGTCACACAGGACTGATCTATGTACCAGCTTAATGTGACAAATGCCTTCCTCTATGGTGATCTTCAGGGGGGAAGTCTACATGCAACAGCCACCTGGGTTCGTTGTTGAGGGGGGATCTCAAAAGGTGTGCAGACATCATAAGACGATCCATAGCCTTAAGTAAAGTTCGAGAGCATGGTTTCAGAAGCTCTCAGATGTGATAAAACATAAGGGATTTGTGAGATCCATTACAGATCACTTCTTGTTTTTCAGAGGTCCCAGAAGGGCACCGTTGCTATATTGATATGTGTCGATGACATCATCATTACAGGGAACAATGCACAGGGGATTCAAGCAGCTAAGGGTTTCCTAGGTCAACAGTTTGTGACCAAGGATCTTGGCAGTCTATGTTACTTCCTTAGACTGGAGCTCGCCAGGAACCAGCGAAGTCTTGTGATGATACAGAGGAATATGTTACAGATCTCCTATCAGAGAGAGGTATGGCATATTGCAAGCTAGCAACTACTACCAAGGACCCGAGCGTGAAACTATATGATAACGACACGGATGAGGTCGATAAGAGGAGATATATGGAGCTAGTTGGGAAGCTGTCACATGTGACCATCACCAGGTCAGACATATCCTTTGCAGTAAGCAAAGTGAGTCAAATCATGGAGCAGCCGAGACATACCCATATGGATGCAGTACATATGATTTTGACGTATATGAAGGCCTCACCTGGCACTGGTCTTTCGTTTAGCAGAGGCATATCCTTTGTTACAGCTTGTGCAGATGCAGACTACGAAGGATGTCACACGGATAGGAAGTTAACTTCCGGGTTTGCAGTATTTGTAGGAAATTCATTATCATGGAAGAACAATAAACGGATGGTTGTCGCCTGATAGAGTGTTGAATCAAAGTACAGAGCTATGGCAGAAGGTAGCACAGAGATGATGTAGGATAGATCAGTTCTGGCTGACCTAGACATTGAGGTACCTCTTCCTATGCACCTCCAATGCAACAACCAGGTCGCATTGTTCATTGCTAACAATACAGCCTTCCATGAGTGAACCAAGCATATCGAGGTAGGCTGCCACTACACTCGAGATATGATTCAGATGGGCCTCATTTTTACATCCCATGTCAGTTCTAGTGAGCAGACAACAGACATGCTCACCAAGGCTCTATCCATAGGACCCTTTCAGAGATATTGTTCTAAGCTGAGCCCGATCGACATCTATGCTCCAACTTGAGAGTGTGTGTTAAAGAGTTTTATGTTATGTCATTGTTTTAAAGTTATTTATTTCTTTTGTCCATAATATGCAATTTACCCATTAGGGTTTCTCTCTTCTGTATAAGAGAACCATTAGGCTCCATATATAAACAAAAGTATTCTCTTCCACAAAAACCACAGAGGCTATAGCATCGACGAAATTTTGAGCGAAAATTCCTTAAGGGATGCACCTCACCTCCTCGAGCCATAATTTTCAATAGTATGAGAAAACGTGGAGAACCTTCAATGTGAGGATACAAAAAAGCAAGTACTATCATACATAGGTCTCTTGAGAGGGGGCTTACACAAAGCCAAGCATCTATACAATATCACAAATATAAGTCTCGAGAGACATGGTAGCTACGATGCAAGTCGCTAAGGATGCAGTAGCATTTGTCACGATGGAAAGTCAGTAAGTGTGTTCTACAAGGTGAGGACTACAAATATAAGACAGATGCAAAAGGTACGAGTGCATGTGTAGAAAGGAGGAAAAGACCAGTTCACCAAACCAACAGCTAAAATAAAGAAAAATACAACCAATAATCAAAAGATTGTTGACAACTTGAACGAGAGAACTGAAATATGATGCTTCTGCGATATTCTTCTAGATTTAATCGTATGTTCATATGCTTTAGTTTCTTTTTTGAAAAGCCCTATATATAGGGAAAGCTAGAGAGGTTGCAGCGATACCCGTATACCTTAATTTCTTTTTTATAAAATAATATACATGAGAGATTGTAAGACAAAAAACAAACAAAGTTTGCATCCTTCACATTGGGGTGTCAGGAAAGCTCCAACTTATATACCTCAGTTTCTTTTTTATAAAACAATATACATGAGAGTTTGGAAGACAAAAAAACAAACAAAGCTTGCAGATTTCGCATTGAGGAGTCAGGAAATCTCCAGCTTGGTATGCTCAGCTCGCTAATTATCTTATGAGATCGGCTTAATGAGCATGTCAACCTCAAGTCAGACTTACAGTTTGACAAGCTTATCGAGTCGAGATCAAGTTGAGCCATGCTCAGCAAGATAGATCAACTAAATAACCATGCTCAACTCCATAGCTTGGCTCGTTAACTAGCTCGACTCGATAGCTCAGCTCGATAACCCTGCTCAGTTCGATAGTTTAGTTCGATAGCTCGCTAACTAGCTCAGCTCAATAGCAATTTAACTATTCATTAACTCATGAAGAGGTCACTTGAGATCTCAAAACTCGCTTGCTTAAATTCGAATTGGATCAACAGATAGATCGTAAGCATGCTCGAGCTCGTCGAGTTCTGCTTGCTACCCTGTGAGATCTTACAGATCAGGGATACTTGGTGTTATCCTAGTGTGCGAGTAGAAGGGCCTTCATTACTACTCATAAGCGGTCAGGCTCATGAAAGATTCGTTCGGCAGAGGAATTTGAGAAATATATCCTTCACTTGCTGGATAGATTCTCCTATATATGATATTTCTATTAGCAAGATTTCGGACGTGATTTCATTGCAAGCAATCCAGTATAGGTTACAAGATTTCCTGATAGGATGGTATCCAGCACAGATGAAGAGGAGGGTCTTTAAATTTTAAGCGTTCAATTTGATTCCCCATTTAGATTTCGCAGGGGTGTTCCCTGCTTGCGATGCATTGCATCGCCAAAATGCAATGAAAAATTGGCAAGGGCCGCTACATCGCAGCTTGGATGTAATTCAAAATTTGCAAGGGTTTTCGCATGAGGAACGCATGCGGGTAAATAAGTTAGTTCCGCCGCATCATCGCCCGGATGCAGTTCAAAATTTGCAAGGGCTCTCGTATAATGGACGCAAGCGAGTTAAGAAGTTAGTCCAAAAGAGATCGCAAAGGAAGTTGCAGATTAGTAGTTGGAATATTGGGATTGGAAAATTGATGGAGATAGTGGATACGATAGAAAGAAGAAAGAATCATATACTATGTCTTCAAGAGACTAAATGGATAGGAGAGAAAGCAAGGGAGATCGAGAAGACATGCTTTAAACTTTGGTATCCAGGTAAAGATAAGGGCAGAAATGGTGTTGGAGTGGTTGTTCATAAAGATTTGAAGGATTGTGTGGTTGAGATGCAAAGATTTGAGGATCGGATTATTTTGCTAAAATTGGTACTTGAAGAAGAAATTCTGAATATCATCTCAGTTTATGCACTGTAAATTGGTTTAGATGAAAGGACTAAACAAGCTTTTTGAGGGGATCTGGATAAGATTTTACAAGAAATCCCATAAAGAGAGATGATTTGCATAGGAGGAGATCTTAATGGACATGTGGGAAGAGATGTGTCAGGGTATGCTAGTGTTCATGGAGGACATGGTTTTGGGGATAGAAATGAAGAGGGAAAAGTAATTCTGGATTTTGTAAAGGCATATGATCTTTTCATAGCAAACACTCTTTTCAAGAAGAGGGAAGAGTATTTAATTACTTATAAGAGTGGCCCAACTAAAACACAGATAAATTACTTTACGTTGAGGAGAAGAGATCGGTTGTGATGTAAAGACTGCAAATAATCCCAGGAGAGAGTTTGACAACCCAACATCGCTTGTTAGTCTTGGATGTGCAAATAAAGGGCTAGTAGAGAAAAGGAGGGTTCTTAAGATCACTAAAACTTAATGGTGGAATCTCCCACTGAAGCAGCCGAGCTTCAGGGAGAAGATTTTAGAAGACTTATCTTGGGATTGTAGCGGAAGTGCAAACGATATGTGGGAGGCAGTAGCATCTTGTATTCGAAAGGTAGCCAAAGAGATGCTAGGCTAGTCAAAGGGAAGAGCTCAATGTCAAAAGGAGACTTGGTGGTGGAGTGAAATGGTGCAAGAGAAGCTAAAAATTAAAAGAGCATGCTTTAAAGATGTCTAAGGATAAAACAGAGGAAACTGTCACAAACTACAAAATAACGAAGAAGGAAGCAAAGAAGGCTGTAAGCGAAGCTAAGTCGAAAACTTATAAAGTTTTGTATAAAAATCTCGACTCTAAAGAGGGCCAGAAGGATATATTCAGGTTGGCCAAAGCAAGAGAAAGAAATACCAAAGACCATTCTCAAGTGAGATGCATTAAGGACGAGGAAGGCCACGTGCTTGTTACTCAGAAGGATATAGAGACCAGATGGGAGCAGTACTTCCATAAAGTTTTCATTGGGAAGGAAATAGAGAGATCACTTTGGGTGATCTAGCTAGTAGTGAAAGTTACTTGAATCGTGCAAGTTATAGACGAATACAAAGAAAGGAAATAGAGGAGGCTTTGAAGGTTATGAGACCTGAGAAAGGTGTAGGACTGGATGACATCCCTGTAGAAGTATGGAAAGTTTTAAGTGAGCGTGGATTGACTTGGCTTACGAATATATTCAATGTTATTTGGCGAAGCAAGAAAATGCCTAGAAATTGGAGGAGTATCGTGGTACCTCTTTATAAGAATAAAGGAGATATTCAAAATTTGTTCAAATCAGTGTTGTAAAAGTCGCCCGACTGGTCCGACTAGTCTAGTCAGTGGGGTGGTCGACCGAGTACCGACTAATTCCGACTAGGTACACTGCTCGCCCAATTTTCGCTTGGAGATACCATATTTTTTATTACTTTTTATAAGCAAACTTATTATAATATGGTTAATGTTTTATTTAAATTCAATTACTTCTTTTATTTTATTATGGATGTATAAAATGTATAAAATTCATGTAAATATATGTATAAAAATAAGTTATATATTTAAATAAATGTACTAAGCCTTCTCCCACAATAAGTAGGGTCGGCAACATGGATTCTTGTTCAAATCCATGTTGAAAGATTCGACTATTTTTTACGTTGGCCGTCGACTACCTAACTCAACCACTACAAGAGTGGGATCTGAACCCTGGTCTTGTGTAGTAGACACACTATACTACCACTAGACCATTAAGTGGGTACGAGTTATATATTTAAAATAATAATAAAATTCAAAGCTGATTAAAGTCCAACTAAATCCGATTAATCGCTCGACTGCCGATAAATCCTTAGTCAGTGACCCAGCCGACCGAATATCGACTACTGACTTTTGCAACCTTGGTTCAAATAACAGTAGTATCAAGCTGATGAGTCACACTATGAAAATTTGAGAACATGTGATCGAGAAAAGGTTGAGGCAAGTTTTCAAAGTAAAAGAAAATCAATTCGAATTCATGCCAGGTCGCTCAACTATTGAAGCCGTCCATTTGCTGAGGAGAACAATGGAGATATATAGAGCTAAAAGGAAGAACCTCCATATGATCTTTTATTGATTTGGAGAAGGCTTATGATTCTGTCTCACGAGAGATATTGTGGAGAGTTTTGAAGAAGAGACAAGTACATGTCCTATACATTAACCTCATAAAGGATATGTATGATAGGGCTTTACCAAGTGTAAGGACCTCATATGTGAAGACTGACTATTTTGACATCAACATTGGTTTACATCAAGGTTCAGCTTTGAGTCCATTTCTTTTTACTTTGATTATGGACGAGTTGATAAGTCACATTCAAGATGAGTTACTTTGGTGTATGTTATTTGATGATGATAGTGTGTTGACTGACGAGAACGGAGATGGAGTAAATGAGAAGCTTGATGTTTGGAGACATGCTTTGGAGACTAAAGGATTGCGTATGAGTGGGGCTAATACAGAATATATGGAGTGCACCTTTCATGGAAGCAATGTGCCAAGAAAGTAACAAAGTTGGCCAAGGTCCTTCGTGATAAAAACCTTTTGAAGGAAGGTCTTGGTCTCTGAAAGACCTTCTTTGTCATCGCATGTGAGTTTGTGACAATTATATCATCAAAGTAAACTGCAAGTATAATAGTATAGTAAACCGTCTAACAAAAACAGAGTTGTCAGATGTCGTCAGACCATGCTCGAGGACTATGCTTTGGGCCATAGATAGCATTGTGAGGATGGCATATACACACTCCCTCAATTTCATAACCTGAGGTTGTATCATGTAAACTTCTTCCTCAAAGTCTCCATAAAGAAAAGTGTTATTCACGTCGAGCTGAAATATAGGCCATCTCTTAGTGGTTGCAACTGAAAGAATAGTGCATATGGATTATGGACCTTATTCGTGCCACTGAAGAGAAAGTCTCAAAATAGTCGATCCCACAAGTCTATGTGAACCCTTTGACAACCACTCGGGCATTCAATCTATCGATGGATCCATCAGGCAAGTGTTTGGTCGTGAAGACCCATCTACAAGCCACATATTTGATTCCCGTAGGGCACAGCACAAGGTCTCGGCCAACTTCTGCTCCAACTTCTCAATCATGAATAAACAATTAGCAGTGCACATCCGGCCAACCACCAGTGGCACGCCAAGGTAACGCAATGGCAGGTCCCTGCATGAGATCACAGCCACCTAGCACACAAATAAATCTATGCATCCATCAATCCAACAGGAACCAACTCTGACTTATCCATGTTCCACGTCAAACCAAAAATCGTTGAGAAAATGTCCACGACCACTGATAAGTCATTGCAACTGTCAGCGTCGCCCTCCGCAAAAAGTATTGTGTCATTCGCTTATTAGAGAATGGGAATAGAAACATTATCCTTTGAGTAACCCATGCAGAAGCCGCTCGAAACGGCTCGATCAACCATGATCGTCAAGGCATCAGTCGTAAGAACAAAAAGTAATGGTGTCGATGGACAGCCCTGATGAACACCACCCTGAAGTTGGAAGGATCCCCCCTTCGGATGCCCATTCATAAGAAAAGTGCAATATGTGGTTGTGACATGCCTCTTCATCCACGAAATCCATCTATCAGGAAAACCCCTCCTATGTAAAGAGGACCAAAAAGGAAGTATCAGTCCACACAATCATAAGCCTTCGATAAGTCCAACTTCCACGTAATGCCCTTAACATTCCTCCGACACCAAATCGCCATAATCTCAGACGCCAAGACTACATTGTTCATGAGTTATCGGCCAGGCAAGAAGGCACTTCGAGCCGACGAGATGATCTTGTTCACTACCCCACTCAGACGATTAGTCAACAACTTGACCACTATCAAATAAATCGCATTGGATATAGCAATAGGTATGCGGTCCTCCATTCTTGTTGTCGCATCTCTCTCAGGGAGTTACTAGAAAATAGAGAATGTGGAAGCGAATGAAAAACAGAGCATAAAATTGAAATATGAAACTTGAAGAACAGAGCTTTTAACGTGAAGCCCTCAAAGGAGTGTATGTTTCATTGCTTTTTCTCAATAGTTACAGGAGATCTGGGGCTTCTTATATAGCCTCCACAGATCCTCCAAGTCCCACCACTGGTAGATGTGCGACTAAACATATGGATGGGGTAAATGGATCTCTCCAGGATCCATTTACCCATTTCCCTCACAGATGATGCATACAACGAATACCCCAACACTCCCCCTCAAGCTGGAGCATGCAATGCTCAGCTTGGACAAACAGAAAGAAACTCAACTCACGCTACAGGACACTACGGACAATATCAACTCAGTGCGCACAACTGTCAGCTGTTGTCGAGGACGTTGCTTCTCATACCGTGCATGTGAGGAGGGCGAACGAGCAGGAGTGTGAGTCTACTAAATCTCCTCGTCGGAGAGCAAGTGCTCTAAACTGCGCATGTCAGAGTCACTGCAACTGAAATAAGTCTCCTCGTCGGAGTACTCTAGCCCGCCACAATAACGTGGACAACTACTCCATCTCTGAAAAGGGTCGAACTAAAAGGGTCGTGGAAGTGCAATCCTCGTCGGAGTCCACGGTCGCTGGAGAATGAAGTCTGAAAGAAGTCTCCTCGTCAGAGAACTGGGTCTCTCTCATCTAGCACAGAGGATGGTACACTACTCTGGAGTAACTATGATACCACATGAAAACCCTTGCCAACATGGCATAAGGAATGATCCTCTACTCTGGAGTCCCTATGGCTCACATGAAACTCTGGCTGAAACAACAAGAAAAGATGGGGACCACTACAAAAGATGGCATATGTGTGCTCATCTGAGAAGATCGCATACAAGTGCATGTCTGAAAACTGAAGACTCGGAACCAATCGTCGAGTCTGAAACCGGTTCATCTGTAAAGTCTGGAAATATGACTGGTCTTGAGATCTGACATCTGAACTTGGAATATGGAATCTAGATCCGACCTGTGACTCTATACAATACTCCACCTTTCTCCCATACATGTCGGAAAATGAACATCATCGACCAAGTTGGGAGAATACAACAAAGATGGGGAGAAAACCAAATAAGCCGACTACACAATATATATATCGGCTTTTCTTAATCAATCATTTTAAACACATTTTTTAAATATGTAAGTCATTTTACTCTTCTTCTTTTTTGAATTTGCGTACGACTTTTTATTGTACGCGCCTTTTCTCTTTTTTTTGCACAATTCTTTTTTCACACATTTTTTTAACGTGGCCCCACTTGGGCCCAACACAATCTTTTTTTTCCGCCGCAGCCCCCTTGGGATTTCCTCCTTTTTTTAATATTTTTTTACACCATCAGTCCACATGGGTTCCATGGCAGCATGAGAATCTTTTTTAATAAATAGGGCCATCGACCTGTAGGGTTCCCCTGGGAACCCTCCTTCGAATTGCGCATCCCCCACTTTGGGGTTTTTTTATCCGACCGCTGCCACTGGGGCTGGGGTTGTGACGGAGTGCCTGCGATGTCGCGCGAGTCCTGCCCGAACGGAGCGTCATCGCCGCTGGACTGGGTGGTGCAGGTGCACCGCACGGGAGTCGCCGCCGCCTGGGCCCGTGAGGGTTCTGCCTGGTCTTGGGGGTCCTATGCTCTGCCAGGAGGCTGCCTTCATCGGAGAAGGAAATCGGAGGGCTACGCCAACGCCAGGGCTCCGCCTGGGATCTGCGCGGCGATCCCGTATGGATGCGGAGAGGAGGGGCACCATCGGCGCTTGGATCACGGAGTGGCTCTTCAGCCGCGTCGTGAAGGAGATGCGGCGAGGCCGCTGTACGCGGAGGAGGTGTTGCCAACGATGGAAGGGGTGCGCCGCGAGGTCTAGGGTCACCTGAAGCAAGCGCCACCTCCTGGAATGTCCTGGAGATGGTGCCAGAGGGATCGTTGTGGGCGAGGTGAAGGGCGCGGACAGGAGATCGACATCTCGCACCGCCTGCACAAGATTGAGAGGAGGCTGAGAGGCGCAAGAAGTGCCTGGAAATCAGGAATTCACTTGGAAGCCTGGATATGCATACCAGGAGAGGCCTGCGAAGAACGACACCCCCAAACTGAAACTGGAATGGTGGTGTCATGATGATGAATCTAAGAACTAGGGTTCAGAAACTCTGGAGCATGAATAATCTCAGAACATGATAAAAGCTCCACAGGATAGAATATGAAAATAAAAATTTCAAGAACAAATCCTCAAGAATCGAACCCGCTCTGATACCATGTTAGAAAATAGAGAATGCGGAAGCGAATGATAAACAGAGCATAAATTTAGAAATATGAAACTTGAAGAACAGAGATTTTAACGTGGAACCCTACTCCCTAAGGAGCGGGATGAAATCACGGGAGAAGCCCTCAAAGGAGCATATGCTTCATTGTTTTTTCTCAATAGTTACAAGAGGTCAGGGGTTCCTTATATAGCCTCCACATAGCCTCCAAGTCCCACCACTGGTAGATGCGGGACTAAACATATGGAATCGATAAATGGATCTCTCCAGTATCCATTTACCCATCTCCCTCACAGCTAAAGTTTCCCTCATCAAATTCTACCTCAACTCCCAACACCTCATCAGCAATCACATCCAAGATTCCCTGTAGAAGAAGACAGGAAAGCCATCCAATCCTAGGCAACCGTCCGGGTACAGCCCAAAAACGACTCCTCGGATCTCTAACATCTCAAATTGCCTCGTCGGAAATTTTGCATCATGATCAGAAACATGGTTCACCCCCTCCCCAACCAATATGATACGCAGTGTGGAAGGCGCCTGCTCATGCCCCTAAAGTGATCTGTAACTACCCTCGCTACCCATCCCCCAAGGAACTCCTCTCCCCCACCTCTATCTAATGTATCATGTTTCTCATCCTCCTGGTGTAAGTTACCGTGTGAAAGAACCCAGTATTAGCATCATCATCCTTCAACCACCTTTGACGCGATCTCTATCTCCACTTAAACTCACACTTCCGATCTACCCATCCAAAATCTCCTGAACCACCCCTCGTCTTATGAGTTCCTCATTTTGTTCCCTGTCATCGTCCAACAGGTCCAATCTCACCAACCCGTCATATGCGTAACTCATCATAGCTCAAGCTCAAATCAAGTCTCCCTCTTGAACACTGACAGTTTGTGTCGCGATGCAGGCAACTTCAGTGCAAACCTTACCGTAGCCAGTTCCTCCACCTCCAACCACAAGGTACTCACTATATCACGAAAGCCCTCCTCTAGCAACCAACAGCGTTCAAATCTGAAGTACAACGATGAGCCTTTGCACATAAAGGTGTATGATCTAATCTCGACCTCAGAAGGATGGGGACACGAGCCAAGGTAAACAACTCTAAGGCTTCAACAGATAGAAGAAAACGGGCAATGCGCGATCGAGATGACAAACTCATCCATATGTATATGCAGTTAGCAACGTCCAAGACCTCTAGAGCGAGCTCATCCACCACCTCACCAAAGAGTCCAGATCTAGGATACTGCGCACATCCCCCCATCCTCTTCAAAGAGCATATCGTTAAAGTCCCCACCTACAAGCCACACCATCACCGAAAATCTAGCTCTCATCTAGCGCAACTCATCTCACAACACCGTATTTGCATAAGCTCTTGCAATGCTATACACTGACATAACCACGAAGCGTAATTGGTCATCATTGCTCACCAACACCACGAAGATCGAGTGCACCATAACCACCTCATCGACCGGTTCATAGATATCCCCATTCCATGCAACCGCAATCCCCCCCATGAGCTCTCATTCGCGAGCAAGCTCTAAATTCGTTAAGATGAGGACTCGATGTGGACCTCAATCAGATCGAGACCCACGATTCAATTGTAGCTTCCTGCAAGCAAGCAATATCAGTCTTCCACATAGCCAACGTGGAGCCAATCGCCAATCGCTTTTCTCGTTGGCCTAGGCCCAGCACATTCAATGATATGAGCTTCATTGGAAAACCGAAGGGGAAGCCCTTGCTACCCGAACCCCCGCTCTGTGCAATTGCCGGCTCGAACATCATTTCTGTTTTTTTTGCTTCGTTCCTCGTTGTCACAGCCGCAGCAATATATTCACCTAGACCATCACTCCCTGTATCGCACCATTTTCTACTCCTTCTCGTGTTACCGCAAGCCCCTCTCCTGCACTTCCACCCCCCCCCCACCTCTGATCCCTCTATGCATCCTGCTTTATGTTTAAACTCGAATAAGCTAGATTCCCCATCAGTGTTTTTGCCCAACGACATTTCCGTGAAAAGGTCAACAATTGGTTCACCACATCAGAATCCAACCCATCAAAATTCGGCCCATCCCGGATCCACTGAAGCAAACTCATGCGGCCGATCCCACCTCTTAACTTCGCCCGATGTGAGGGACCCCCAACCTTCTATAAAGGGCCACCCCGACTCAGTGTTTGAAACCATCCTTTCTGATATCTCCGTCGTTGTAGGAGCCTTCTGAGATCAATAAACCACCAACATGCCACCGTCGGAGATCATTACCACTGTTTGGCGTTCCAAAGAGGTCGTAGCCCCCGTGGAGTCGACCACCTTTGACGAGAGAGAACCAACATGGGACATTGAAGTCGACTTCGTCATCAACTGCTAGAGACCGAGAGGAACAGCGGTCATCGAGGCCCACATCGAATCCACATCAACTTCCGATCCAAGGGCAATCGCTGATGGGCCCAAGACCATGTCCTTGATCGGGTGGATCACCACACCCGAAAAATGGACTACGATATCCAGTATAGGGGGGGTCTGAATAGCACCTATTCGGATAGAACCAGGAGACCCCGTAATGAGATTATTGTCCTCATATCTCATCGAAATAGATGGGTACCCCAAAACTGGATCCACATTCGAGCCGCCAAGAGTCAACGCATTCAATGATCCAAAGGCGATGCTAGGGTTTCCTGAATAAGACCGTTGAGCTTCGCCCCCCCTGAAACCACTAACCATCGAGCTTCCCACTGCCAAACTTAGCCCATGATCTTACCCGACACCGGTCGTAGCCATCACCGACGCACCCCCACCTTCTACGATCGCAAGCCATATCACCACCTGCCTCCAGCTGATCCAAGGTGTTACGCATAAGGGAGATTGTGGTCGTTTCTCCCTCATCAGGAGTACCAACTCTGATCCTTGCCCGACCTCATGCTGAAGCAGCACATCTCCACCACCTCACAGGCATGCTCCAAACTCTCCCGTAGCACCTCCACCTTTCTGCATCTCAACGGAACCCCCGACCACCGAAAACATCCACGCTAGTTCTCCATCCCATGCGCCCCATCCAGAAAATGAGGCCTTCGACATTTGATCCCACCTCTTGATTCAAGTTTTACTTTGATTATGAATGAGTAGACTAGCCACATTTAGGATGACATACTTGGTGTATGGTGTTCGCGATGATATTGTGTTGATTGATGAGATTAGAGATGGAGTAAATAAGAAGATAGAGGTTTAGACATGCCTCAGAGATTAAAGGATTTCATATAAGTAAGGTTAAGATTGAATATATGGAGTGACAGCAACAACAACAAAGCATTTTCTCACATTAAGTAGGATCGGCTATATGGATTTGCATCTATTCATATCTATCTTAGCTCATTCTCAGGTATAGATCCAAATAACTAACATCCTTCGGATAGTCGTATTCCAACACTTCTTCGGCCTTCATCACCCTCTCTTAGCCAGCTCAGCATCTCAAATTTTGCATCCTCTAAACGACACATCAACCGACCTCCTTTGCAAATGGTCAAATCATCTTAAGCGGTTTTCTCCCATCTTATTCTCTATCGGAGCTATAACAACTTTCCTTCTGATCACATCATTCCAAATCCGATCTTTTCTTTATGATCGCACATATACCTTAACATTTTCATTTCTGTTATTGTCATTCTCTGCACATATCTAAGTTTCACAGTCCAACAACAATATTCAGATCCGTAAAGCATAGCCAGTTTTGTTGGTAGAAGAGAATAAGAATCTGTTTATTCCAAAAAACCCTCGGCTCTCTTATATAGAGAAAGCCTATCGGTAAATTACATAAGATTAAACAAGCAAAATAAACATAAGTACATAAACTCTAGAAATATCTCCACACTCTCCCTCAAGATGGAGCATAGATGTCAATCATAATCAGCTTGGAAGAACATTTCTGGAATGACCCTCTGAGCAATGTCTTGGTAAAGATGTCTGCAGTCTGCTCTCTTGAACTGACATGAGAAGTAGAAATCAAGCCCTTTTGAATTATATCTCTGGTATAGTGGCGGTCTACCTCAATATGCTTTGTTCTTTCATGAAATGCAGGATTATTAGCAATAAATAATGCTGCTTGACTGTCAAATTGTAATTGCATGGGTAGAGGTACATCTATATGCAGATCTTCTAACACAATTCGAACCCACATCATCTATGTACTTGCTTGTGCCATGACCATGTACTCAGATTCAGCACTAGATCTAGCCACCACTGTATGTTTCTTGCTATTCCAAGAAACCGAGGAACTGCCAACAAATACGACAAAACCTGAAGTAGACTTCCGATCCTTAGGGCATCTTGCATAATCCGCATCAGCACATGCAAAAACAGAGAGATTTGTATCTTCCCTGAACAAAAGTCCTGCACCTGGAGACGACTTTAGATATCTCAGTATCATGTATATGGCGTCGATATGTACTTGTCCGGGTTGTTCCATGAACTAACTCACCCAACTTACAGCAAAGGCGATATCAGGTGTAGTGATAGTAATATAGAGAAGCTTTCCCACCATTTCTCTATATCTTCTCCTGTCAACCTCTTTTGTATCATCTTCATATAACTTCAGTCTAGGATCCATGGGAGTAGTTGAGGGTCGACAGCCGATCATGCCCTTCTCAATAAGCATATCTGTAATATACTTCCTTTGGGTCATAACGAGAACCTGCGCATTCCTGGCAAATTCCAACCCCAAAAAATATCGTAGGTACCAAGATCCTTAATCACAAACCGACAGCCTAGAAATGCTTTTGTCATCTTTATCCCATGCATATCATCTCCTGTAACAAGTATATCATCAACATATATCATGATAACGACAGTACCTCTGGTAGTCTTCTGGACAAACAACGAATGATCATCACTTGATCTTTTGAACCCATGCTTCTGAATTAGGTCTGAAAGCTTCTGAAACCACGCCCGCATGCTTTGTTTAAGACCATATATGGTCTTGTGAAGTCTACACACCATCTTGAACTTCATCTCAGCAGCAAACCCCGAAGGTTGTTGCATGTAGACTTCCTCATGCAGATCCCCATACAAAAATGCATTTTTAACATCAAGCTGAAACAAGGGTCAATCACGTATCACAGCAACTGAAAGGACACGTAGAGTAGAATGACGTGCAACTGGAGAAAATGTGTCCATATAATCCACGTCGTAGGTTTGAGTAAACTCACGTGCTACCAGTCTTGCATTGTAACGATCAAGGTTGTCGTATGCATGATATTTGACAGTAAATACCCATTTACAACTAACAACAGAAGCTTCTAGGGGAGCAGCAACCAAACTCCATGTACCACGAGATCACAGAGCAGCCATCTCCTCCTCCATGGTTGAACGCCAGCAGCTATATTTAAAGGGATCCTGATAATTCTGTGGTGTCTCCACGTAGATAAGGCCACAGCAAACCTCTGGAAATCACCAGTGAGGCGATGGAATGAAACCTGTGAAGCAAGTGGATAGGATGCACATGTTCATTTCGGCTTCCTTAAGGCAATAGGTACATCCAAATCATCAGCAGTACCCACCGGTATGTTACTCTCCTAGATATCCCTACACTTGCACATTTTCAGTCACATTGTTAGTGATATCACCTGGACATACCTGGGGCGAGGTGGATGAATGACGACTTCTGTAAGCAGGGACCGGACAACGGGTATAAAATCTCGGTAAAACTAGTACCGGTGGTTGTGGAGGTGGTGGTGGCGGTGGTGGTGGAGCAGTAGGAGTTGGTATGTGAACAGACGGATACAGAGGAGGAGATGGCAGATAAATCTCATCATCAGTAGTAGAGGGAGTCAACCTGTCACCTGTAGGCAAGAAATACATCACAGACTCAAAGAAGGTAACATCGGCACTGACATAATATCTCTTATTCACAGGATCATAGCATTTGTACCCCTTTTGAGTACGAGAGTACCCAAGAATGAGTACGAGAGTACCCAAGAAAAACACACTTGACAGCCCTAGGTGAGAGCTTGTCAAGTCTCGAAGTGAGTTGATGAACGAAAGCAACTGAGCCAAAGACACGAGGAGTTAGGGAGAACAGTTCCTTGTCAGGAAAGACAACTGAAAGAGGAACTTTCTTACCCAAGACGGAGGAGGGCATGCGATTCACCAGATAACACGCCATAAGGACAGCATCACCCCAAAATACACAAAAGCACAACTCTGGATAGGTAAAGTCTGAGTGATATCAAGAAGAAGACGATGTTTTCTCTTTGCAACGTCATTTTGTTGAGACGTGTAAGCACAAGTCGTTTGATGGATAATGCCGCGAGACAGGAAGAATTGTGAAAGAGCAGGAGTGCAAAACTCCAAGGCATTATCCATACGCACAATTTTCACAATAGAAGAAAAAACATTTTGAACTTCATCTATAAGATTTTTTATTGCATCCCCTGCTTCAGATTTATTCTTTAACAAGAACACTAATGACAATCTAGAGAAATCATCAACCACGACTAGGTAAAACCTATGTCCCTGGTGATCAAGGGCACGACTCGGACCCCAAACGTCAACATGCAATAATTTGAAAGGGGAGCTACTGCTCCGAGACTCACGACTAGGGAAAGTAGATCGGTGATGTTTTCCAAACTGACATGCTTCACACTGAAAAGAACTCAGTGAAATCTGAGACAGAATATGACGCATCTTCTGAAGAGGGAGGTGATCAAAACGTAGATGCCAAGTAAAAGGAGAGACTGTTCCACTCGACTGAGATAAGACACCAATATAGGGAGTTCGGACCAACCGATAGAGACCATCCTGCTCACAGCCACAGCCAATCACCCTGCCCTTACGAATGTCTTGAAAAAGAAGAGACGATGGGTCAAAATAGCGTGACGGTGCAAATCCTTCATAATTTGACTGATAGTAAGTTCATTGAAAAATCTGGAGCATGCAAGGCATTCTATAAACGCATGGAGGGTGTCAAACTAATCTCCCTCTATCCAATGATGGGGGAATGGGTCCCATATGCTATCACCACCGATCGTCGTGGCGGAACCTCCCTGTATGATGTAAGCTTATCTTTATCTCGACAAAGATGATGTGTCGCACCAGAGTCTATAATCCATTATGAAACATCAAAACTTTGACAGGACGTAAAGGCATGAGCACTACCTGATGTGCTAGCTGGGGCTGACGTACTGGCAGAAGCTGACGTTTCTATGTCCGAATGACCTCCTGGAGAGTCAGCAGAGGTAGGAGGCATGATATCACGGAGTCTGGCAACAATATCCTCAAACCGTGATCTGGAATAGATGGTTGTGGAGGTGCAGCGTATTCGGCTACACGAGCAAATGCAGGAAAACCATGCTTAGAATAGCATGTCTCCTTCGTATGACCAAGGTAATGACAAAAGGTGCAGGGATGACAGAAGCAGCCACCTCGACCACGAGGTCCACGGTCACAGAAAGAAGAAAAGGCTCCTCTGCCTCTAAAAACTGCCATCGCCGAAGGAGGTGGAATAATAGCATAGAGGGAACTGTAGTTCTGCTAAGCCGTCGATACACTTACTCCATTGGAGGCATAGTAGCATCCGCAAGGATCTGCAAGCGAGCCGCATCATACTCCGGGTCAAGCGCCACGAGTAAGACCCCCATCATTGTCGCATTTCAAAACGTCTTCTGATGCTCAGGGATCGTCGTAAGGGAAATGATGTTGTAGAGCTTCTCAAACATCCCTCGCAGGGATGTATATAACAAATGCAGAGGCTGACTATTCTGCTTGATCGTAAATATATCATGCTAAAGTTGGAGGATCTTGATCTCATTTCTCATATGCGAGTATGTCGCGGCAAGGATGTCCCACATTGCTTTGGCAGTGGGCCGATGGAGTACATCATTAGCAATCTCCATCGTCAGTGTGCCTGAAAGCCAAACTTTGGTATACGAATCATCAGCCTCCCATGAGGCATAAACCCCAGTTTTCTATGTCGGCTCATCTTCAATAAGAATGTGCTTCTTACCATTTTACTTCATGAGACTCATGAACTGCATAGCCCAGAGCTCGTAGTTCGTCCCATCCATTTTGATAATTGGCGTTGGACCTTTGAAAGCGCTTATGGAGTGCATGTCAACTTTATTTTCTGACATAGTTGTCGGAGATGAAGAACTATGGTTTGTAGACCAAGGAGCAAGTGTCTACACAACCATCCAAGGATTTGAGTGCATATGTAGACTTATGCACTCAAACTCATATGGAAGAGAAGGAGTGGCGCGGGCAGTGATACGAAGGGAAGGGAGGGGTGGGCGGCACCGGCAGGGATGGGAGGCCAGCGGTGAGAGAGGAGCGGCGGTGAGAGGAGGGTGCCACTGAGAGGAGGCCAGCGACGGAGAGAGGTCGGCTGCAGAGAGAGGGCGGCGGTGTGGGGATAGCGGCGCCGGCGGCTGAGGAGAGAGAAGGGATGGAGGGCGGCAGCTAAGTTTTAGGGTGGCTAGGGTTTAGGGTGGAGTCTCTGATACCATGTTGGTATAAGAGAATAGGAATCTGTTTATTCCAAAGAACCCTAGGCTCTCTTATAAAGAGAAAGCCTATGGGTAAATTACATAAGATGGAACAAGGAAAATACACATGACAAAAAGTACATAAACTCTCAAAATATCTCCACAGGTTTTACGGCTGCTTTTTAATCCTTTGATTTTTAAAAGAATTTTCTTAGTACATAAAACAACAGAGTCTCATCTCCATTGTGGTGGTAGTGCAGTGTGCCCACCACCCAAATGATCAGGACTCAAATCCCACCATTGTGTGGGTTGCATTAGATAGTCGACAGCCAACATAGAAAATAATCGAATCTTTCAGCATGGATTTGAGCAAAAATCCATGTAACTGACCCTACTTATAGTGAGAGAAGGCTTCGCCATTTTTTTAAAACAGCAGAGGCTCATCTCAACTTTAGCCAACCTGCATTTATCTATGAGTAACATCTCCGTCGATTTCCCCATCATGCTGCAAAATAGACCCCAAGTATCTGAAATAATATTTCTTCTGGATGTTATCATCTCCAATCTTCACATTGATTTTTCTCTAAAAAAATTATTCGTCTCGATTCCTTCACTACTGCTTCCATCAAATGTGCACTACCAAACAAAAACTGCAAATACATGACCACAAGTGCTGATACCACTTGATTCAATCTACCACCCCTTAAATTACTGAATAGGGGTATGGGTATGCAAATATGATGTATTGTGGCCAAGCTTGCAAAAGTCGGCCGACTAGGCCGACTAGTCGGTCCGACTAGTCGAGTCGGGGGGGTAGCCGACTCGACTAGGCCTAGTCGGCCCTTAGTCGGTCCACCCGACTAGTCTGGCCGACTAGTCGGCCTAGTCGGCTCGGCCGACTACTCGGCCGACTTTTACAACAACCTTTTTTATTTTTTTTTTGTTTTTCACTTTTTTTAAAGCAAACCTATTCTAATATGCTTAATGTTATATTTAAAGTCAATTACTTCTTTTGTTTCATCATGATGTCATATAAAATGTACAAATATATGTATATACATATGAATATATGTATAAAAAACTGATTTATATATTTAAAATAATTAAAAATTCAAAACCGACTAATGACCGACTAATTCCGACTAGTCGCCCGACTGCCGACTAATCCTTAGTAGGTGACCCCGCCGACTGAATACCGACTACCGCTTTCTGCAACCTTGATTGTGGCAATTAACCAATGAAATGTACGGTTATGCAGACCTGATGGAGTGCTATTTGGGGTTACAACTCCCATAATTGTATGAAGAAAATTAATACTCAGATCAGTGCCTGGAATATTTGCTATAACCTCACAATACTCAAATAAAATGGCAGAGAGCCAAGGTGAGCAGAGATTATGAATACATCATTACAATACTCAAATAAGGGAGAAGCTTGAGGGAATGTTATTAGACAAGGACATTATTAAAACAGTTACAGTTCTAGGGAAAAATAACTTACGACACAAAATCTGGGAAATAATGAATACTCGATTTCATTCATAAAAAGGAAACAGCAGAAGGCTTAAATTAATAGCAGCGGACTTAAATTAATAGCGGACTTAAATTATTATCAGAACTGCAACCCCGCACAAAAGACACGAAATATAAATTACTTAAAGGAATTCTATAAAGCAGTAACCCAGACAAACAGACTACCCCAAATCTAACAATCTGACGTCAGAGACGAAGGGGACGGCACTAGTCGAAGGGAGCGGCTAGGCTGCAGATATCTGAAGGAGGTTGGTTCCCAACGGGAGGGCGGCGTTGATGGTTGCAGAAGTCGGTATTCGGCAATCATTCAGATGGGTCATTAATGAAGAATATTTGGCATTCGAGGGAATATTCAGAACCATTCATTTGTGTATTTTTTTATAATTTTAATTAAAAAAATAATGTCTAATATATATATATATATATATATATTCTTATATAACATATATGGTCATCAATCAATAAGAGTCCAAGATAAAAGTACCAATTAACAAGTTATATATATGGAGCTTTATCATTTGTGGTGATACCAGGATAAATAGAAAACTTTAAAAAAATTAAAAAATCACCACTTTGTTCCAATAGTCGGCTAAGTACTCGGTATTAGGTCGAATACCCAAATATTTGGACTAAGTATTCAGGAATGTTCAAGTTAGACTGAATATTGATCGAATAACAATATTCTATTCGATCACCTCCCCTCCCAGGGCAAATATTGCAATAATGTGATGTAGGGTGGAGGTGGTGGGAGGTGAGGACAAGAGAAAAGGGAGGTTGGGCGGTATGAGAAAGGGGTGGTGAGGTTTTGTTGGGAGAGAAAGGAGTGTGTCTGGGGAAAGAAAAGAACAAGGAGAAGATGTCGGGGTTGAGAAGGGAAAGAGAAGGAAGCGTGCTGGAAGGGGAGAGGTAGGGACCTGTGAGAGGAGTTTCTTTCTAAATTCTGAGTCGTCTCTCTTCTCCCCCATGTTATCATCTTTCATAACAAGGACAGCACCCCTAAATTACAAAAAAATAGGGTTACATGGGTTGTACCACCCTAAAACCATGAACACAAAAGAAGGTAAAAAAAGAAAAAATCACATTTAAACCCCTGAGAAATTAAACAGACTGTGGGGAGACCCTTGGATTTGTTCGACTTTTCATTTGGCCCCGTAGGTAGGGCATGAACTGCATCACTGGATCATCGAACCTTCACTCACTTCCCACTGCTCCCTTACCTCTCACTTTTCCCCGCTCTCTCTATCTCATGAAAACCATCTTCGCCAATAGAATACATTATACTTTCTACTTCTTTCAATATTGTTGAGACCAACTAAATCCCCCAATTCGTAGCATTTTTTCTACCAGCATTTATTGCCCAGTTCTGACCATCCTGGATCAGATAATAGAGTTATTTGCAACAGGCTGCACTTTTATGGGTTATATGGTTGCACTTACTTTCTAAAAATGATGGATCCATCATGACATCAATAAACTCCATCATATGCCCGCTGCACATATTTAGAATTCATTCATTTATACCGTCAATATCATCTGCATGGTGATTGTCAACCCAGATTAATACCCTTATAACCATGGCCCTCTTATAATTTGCAGGACTCAGCTTTCAATTTCAATATATTCACATAGTATATACAACATATGAGTTTCCTATCCAATTTCAACACACAGTCGTATTCCATGCTAACTTTGCATCTCTGCTGATATATGCATCTTACATGGCCAGATTACCCGAAAAGAAAAGCTGAACAGAGATGGAAACCAAGTGCTGATACTTGGTTTTCTAGATTAAGTCATTAAACGAAGTGGTTGTTATGTTAATTGCATGAACCTTGAATTCGCTCAAGAATTGCGAATTGTGAGTTTGTTTCTCTTCTCTCCACGTGTAAAAAACCCTAAAGGCCCAACTTTTAGCATACAAATGAATAAATTTCGAATTTTGCACTCTGAGACTAAACTGCACTCAAAATATCAATAAAGTTTTGACTCTGAATTTTGATCATGTATGGAATTTCAATTTTCAATCAGAACCGTCCCTTCCTTGAATTCAATCACGCAATTCCTTAAAATTTGATGTTTACCATTTCCACGAGGTCATCCGAATTTGCATCATACCATCATACTAAAAGAATAAGAACTGCTATGCATTCAAGGGAAACAGCCCAATAACTTCCTATTCTCACCGGCAAAATGGTGGAGCACGATCGAAGCGGCGACCGTGACATTCAGTGATGCCGTTCCGCCTCCATACTGCGGGATGTACACGAAGAAGTCGCAGATCTCGCACTCCATGTCGGACAGCCCCGTGCCCTCGTTGCCGAGAAGGAACGCGGTACTCCTGCGGAAGGGGTGGCGGGCGACGGAGAGGGCATCGTGGGTGATCTCGACGCCGCAGATGTCGCAGCCCCTCTCCTCCTGAGGGAACCCTCGAGAGGTGAGACAGAGAGAGATTGGAGTGCGGAGAGCTCGAGGTAGGGGTTAGAAGTTTCTAGACCTTGAGGTAGCGGCGGGCGTCGGAGAGGGAACGGAAGTGACGGAAGGAGAGGTGGGAGGTGGAGCCGTGGCTGCCGAAGGAGTTGAAGTCGCGGCGACCCACCACTACGAGCTCCGAGACGCCGAAGGCGGAGGCGCTGCGGGCGAGGGTGCCGACGTTGTGGCGCTTCGCCACGTTGTGAACCACCACCAAGCTCTCTGGAAGAGACGGAGACCCCATCAAAAGGGCCGCTCGCCGGTTCAGGTGCAGGAATTATGGGCTCGTCTCACCGTTCTTTTTTATCTTTTAGGCGACGGCGCGCGAGTGAATGAGAGCCACCTCGATGGCATGCATAGGAGACAAGGTTCTCACCAACATTTTGTTAGGCATGAAGGTTGTTTTTTTATTATGTTCACTTAATTGTTCAGGGCTAGTTTGAGAGTTAAGATAACTCCTAGATAATGACCGTGTATCATGTTTGAGAAGTACGATGCTCCCACCTCAAATTCACATGTAAATGTGAGATATGTCGAGAAAATAAAAGTATTCCCCTTGAGATAGAGGAGTGTCAAACTGGAACTTTTCATCTACCTATGTCAACCATCCACCTTCATTGACACGCACTTTATGAGTCACATTTTGCTCCTTTCTCTTCTTCTTCATGTCTTGCCTCTCATGGTCACTGCGGAAGAAAAACTACTGAGAAGACCAAGCATAACTCCGATGTTACCTCACTCCTCTCTATGTCTTTTATTGTATGGAGTGGTGACTACATCCCTTATTTATATATCCCAAATACAAGACATGTTAGCCATGTGAGCTCGAGGTGAACCATTCCTACAATAAATATTATTGTAATGTTTGATATATCAGTAAAAAATATTGGTTTTTTTCACTACATATCTGAAATTAAATGAATGAATGCACTATAAGATCCCTTAGTACAAATAGGGTTATGTACCATGGATATCTTAACGATCATACAGTTGTTGATTCAGTTGTTAAATCATAGAGGCTTGTGCTTGGATGAATATCTAAAGAGTTAGATTGAGGACTCACACGCACCGTCAAATGATTATTGAGAGATGATCTTCTGTCTGAGTAGGAGATGGCAATCCTTTCTCTTTTCATCGCTATCCGACCGACCACTTGATGCAAGTCCTCTATATAGGAATAGAGATTCGGAGGCATCAGATAAGTTAGGTCAAAGAGTTTACTTAACGAGATCTAGATAACCAAGACCCATGTTGTATGCTGTCACAATATAGGCATGCACCCTCTAACCGGAGACAGATGTATTACTATATGTCTAAGTATGTATAATTGGCAGATCGATAGACTGATGGACTAATCAAAGACTATATACCAGCGATCTAGTGTCCATACAATGTCATATGAGTAATACGATCTCTCAAAGGATAATATCGGCTCACTTGTGAACCGGAAGACATGAGCTCACTCGTGAGATATTGGAGACCAATCAAATTTCATGCATGGTCATCTTGCTTGGAAGCACGACAATAATTTGAATGTATGATATATGCTTTGGGAAAAGCATATGATCGATAACAACTCCTAGCGATGGAATGAGAAAGTTGACGATAAAACCCTAAAGGAGACAATTTAAAGTAGATCTATTTCTTCGAGTTTATTCCAGGTCTTCCAGTATGCAGGATGTACATGTATTAGGAATACTTGAGGGTGATGTGATTATAAACAATTGTATAACTATGATGCGTCCATTCTGAGAGAGAGGTGAAGCAGTTCTGGATTTTAGTGACTCATCTTATTAGAGAAGTGATATGATCTTAGTCCAAATGTTAGATATTGATCTGAATGTGATTCAGATGCAATGAGAGTATTAGATCTACGGTCTTAATTTAATCAAGCATTTATGAGAGGTCTCCAAGATCTGGATTTGAGATGTGATCTCCATATCCAGTCACAATACGTGAAATGTAAAATCGGCATGTCTTTATCTCTAAGCATCCGTGAAGAAATCGCACTATTCTTGAAAGAGTTCAAGAATAATTCCATTGATAAATGTACCGAGCATTGAAAAATGGATAATTAAACGTGATTTAATTATCATGAATAATGAGAATTTCATTCATATTATTTAGATGCATGAGAATGATGATCCAGAATAATTAAATATGATTTAATTATCATTGATGTGAATAATATAGATATCACTATCCATATTAATCATATATATTTATAAACATGGTTTATAATATGTAAGAGAGAGCTATTTGTAAATAACATTTACAATTTAAATGTTTAGGTGAACTGAATTCACATTGGATAATTAAATGAAAATGTAATTTATATTTTAGTTTGAGTGTAATATGATTCACAATTTTCCACTAGCATGAATGTAATATTCACACAATAATTCTGAATTATTTGCGTGAATAAATTTATACCAAATTTTGTTGTAAATTACAGAGAATTTCATGGGATGTGTAATCTCATGTAATAGGAGAAGGAAGCCACTTCCTAATAGGGGAGGATAGACGGCCATCAAATCCTAATTGGATTAGCGGCTATCCACCCCCTTTATGGAAGGAGGCTTGCCTCCTTCCTATTTCTCAAAGAATGATTAATTTAATTGAAATTAATTTATAGTTATTACTATTCAATATATATTTATTTAAATTAATTGTTATTGTATTTTTACAACAAAATCATGGCTAATGAAAGAAACACAAATCAATCTCAACCATTGGATTTGTATTGTCCATGGATTGAGATTCATGTACTCCCAATATATTATAAAGAAGAGGCAACCCTAGTTCTTCATTTTATACAACATAATTTCTCCCCCTCTCATGCCCACTCCCCCCTCTCTTTCTCTAGAGTGGCCATCCACTCTACACACTAGAGAGGATCGACGTCGTCACCCTACCGTTGTGTCAGAGCTTAGACTGCTTATGGATTTCTATCTCCTTCGATGCATCTCGCTCATAAAAAAGACGTTAAATATCGTGTGACGAGATCAGGATATTCGTCGCTTGGATTATCGACTTGGATTGCGAGGAGCACGTGTTTCATCAACGCACTCGCTAACGTCTCCTCAGTCGGATTGGACTTGAGACAAGAGGTTTCTTACTTTAGAGACACGATCATAAGCACGCTTCAAGAGGTATTCTGATATCTAATTTGTGGTTTAGATAAAACAATCTGAAATGTGTTCTGGAATAGTGCGATTTCATCACTTTTATTTAAAAAAGTCTGTTGCTCGAACAACTAGTGTAACTAGTTACTCCGATCGCATAAGATACGATCTTCACGCTTCCATTATGCGATTAAGGTTCTTACATAACCTTCAAGTTGTGTCAGAGCTAGATTGAGGTATTGTATATGATCTGAGTCCTTATGCATGGGAATCATTATTTTTGTATCCAATGTAAGATTCAAATCGATTTTTTTGCTAAAATAAAACCTACTATTTTTTCATTATTTAGATCTATTTTTTAATATATTTTTAATGTCTAAATATGTTCCCAAAATAGTAATGCAGTATTGATATCAAAAGTGCATGAAAATGATTCGAAGAGTTCTCACCATGAAAATTATTTTTACATGTATTCACAGATCTATAAGAAAATCATTTTTGCTTATTATTTTCTCATCATGAAATCTGAAATAAACACTTGAATTAAGTAGAGAATCAAACCAACAAAAATCTCGAATTTATTTCATGTGATTCCTACTATGTTTGCCCTAGATATTCCATATTTAGTGGCGATGGATCGAAAGATGATTAGATCGTAAAATCTCTTTGCTTCATGTGTTTATAATCCAATAGAAATCATGAAAATTATGAATTTAACTTGATTAATTACAATGCTTAATAGTTATGAAAATAATTACTTAATCATCATAGTCCATGTTTCATGAAAACACTATTTTATCCTACAATATTTGTAGGACAATCTGTACATGCAAAACATTCTTACTTGAATAGGATTGGGGATTTATTTTGAGAATCTCCTTATAATATTCATAAAAATGTTTTGATAAATATTATATGGTATAACTTTGACTGAAAGATCAAATATCATCTCAAATACAAAAATGATCAAATCACATTATCTTGATATGAGGTAGATATGGTGTTTAGTCATGGATTGTTGGAGTAGCACGTTGCTCCATGAACGGTCTGTCCCACATCTTGTGTGTACTGGCCATGACAACGGGTAAGCAAAAAATAGTGCTTGAAAAGATCATGACGTATTTTTCTAATTATTAAATTTTGAATAATACGCATTTGAGATTATACCATCCTTCAAGTAATAATCAAGATTGTTTGTTGGTTGATTGAATTGGATTGAAAATTAATTTAATATGATTAAATAAATTATATCTAATTAAAAGCACTCGATCATGGATGGAGTTGTATTTTCCTTCTAAGGATTTATTATATGAATACGATTCATAATATTTAATTAAAATTTGAGCATGATATGGATGATTACATAAGTAGTCTCTCATCAAGGTGAAGGGTTCTGTCATCTTGGATTGTATAAGGAGACACATGTCCGAAGCGACAACTCCTGCATACAAGTGCACATGGATCGAGCTCTTTGCTTCTCAAAAAAGTAAGGCCATATGCGTAGTGACCCTAATATCGGTTCCTCGTATTATTAAGGAGATATTAGATTGCATGTATCGAGTTATATTCCTGTTGACAGTTGATTCAATTAATGACGGTTCATCATTGCCTTAGGGGTGGTAGGCTCTGGTGTTAAATACCGAATTGGGAATGCAAATTGGACTTGCAAGGTGGAATGTGTTCCCGCTTCCTTTTCCCCAAGTTACCGTTTCTCATATTATTGGGATGTCTAAGGTAGAAAAGGATATCCCAATTCTTACTAGAGATATAGCGGTAAGTAAATATCTTGCTTTGAAAATGATTAATGGGATGAACTTTAAGAATTGTAAAGGCAAGACTGATTTGATTAAAAATTCCTTAATCAAAGAATTTAGTATTGAATATATAATTATTTACATGTTCCTATATAGTGCATTCTTAATTTCTGACAATGAAGTCCATGAACCCACTCAGTAGGCTCTTGGAGGTCAACCAACTGACCGAACCAAATTACTCGGATTGGATCCATAATTTGGATTTTTTTCCTTTCTACAGACCGTATATCTTATCTGTTTGTCCGAGGATAAGCTTACAAACCCTAAGACACCATAAGAAATCAGTTACAATGAAAAATATGATGAAGATCATGCATTGACCAGGTGTTATATTATGGAATCTCTCTCGAATGAGCTTTAGAAGAAACGCATATAGATGGATAATTGCTAGGATATAATATTGAATCTCAAGGAGATGTTCGGTGATGTCAACTGCACTTAGCGTTATAACGTTATGAAAAAACTTGTTCGTTGCAAAATTTAGGAAGGGACTTCAGTTAGAGATCATGTACTCAAAATGTTTGGGTACCTCCCGGAATTAGAAACTCTCGAGGCTCAAATGGACGTAGATATGCAGTCCGACTTTATTCTGTTGTCTCTTCCCAAGTCTTTCAATAACTTTGTGGTATCATTCCACATAAACCAGACGAATTGGTCTAGCAGTGAGTTAATGGATTCATTAAAGTATGCAGAACATGTAATGAAGAAAGATAATCTCTCTATCAGTGAAGATACCTAAAGCAGATAAAGGTAAAGTCCCATCAAGTGTGAATTATACTCTCATCATTGAAATCAAATTTCTTCTAGATTGAAAAAGGTAGTTGGATCATCGATTGTGACGCTTATGCTCGTGTACGTAATTTGTTGCATCTATTTCAGAAAACTAGGGATCTCGATTAAGGGGAGATAGGGATCTGTTGCAACTGTTGCATCAGTCGTCATCGGAACATGCAGACTATCATCATCTAGCGGAAAAGTCATGTTACATAAAAAGTTCCTTTATATTCCAGATATTAGAAGGAACTTAATATATGTATCTAAGTTAGTTAGAAATGGATATTCATTTCTGTTCAGTAATAAGCTTGTCATAAGGCGTTATGATAAATATATTGCTGATGGTGTTCTAACTTCTGTCGGACTCTATGAATTGTGCATTGATGAAAACGTCATGAATGTTACTACTGCTAATAAAAACTCTAAAAGAACTAAGAGGATGGAAATCATTCTAATACGATTTGATATCAGAGGCTTGGTTATTTATCTGTTGAAATGATAGATTGATAAAGGATGGAACCTTATATTTTCTACAGGTTCAATCTTTGCTTACCTGCGAACATTGTATTCAAAGTAAAATGACTAGACGTCTTTTCGTAACAATATTACAAGATGCGAAGGCATTCTTGAACTAATACATATTGATGTATGTGGTCCCTTAAGTATCGATACTATTTGACATCTATCGATGACCATTCATTATATGTGTTTATCTTCATACTACATCATAAATATGAAACATTTGAACAGATCGAAGAGTTCATACCTTTTGTTGAGAACCAAACCGATATAAAGATTAAACGGATTCAATCTAACCGAGGTGGCGAGTACCTCTAAAATGAATTCAAGGAATACCTTAAAGAGAGGGGAAATATTTTCAATCTCACTCATCCTGAAACTTTCCAGCTCAATGGTGTTGCTGAAAGACGCAACAGGATCATCATGTACATGGTATGATCAATGATGAGTAAAGAACATTTAGTACATAGTTTCAGGGGATATGTAGTAGAGAGTGCAATATATATCATGAATAAGATTATGGATATGGTGATATACTTAAGCACGCCACGGAAGTGTGAGGATCGCATCGTATGCCATCGGGAGCTAGTAGCTCGGGGCAGTGGAAATTAAAAAAAATCATGCGATGAAACCACATGATCCAAGAACACTTCTCATATCATTTTCTCTAAATCACAAACAAGTATTAAGGTTACCTCTTAAAACATGGGTGTGATCGAGTCTCTAAACGAAGAGACCTCCTGTCTCAAGTCCGATCCGATGGAGGAGACGCTTGCAAGCACGTTGATGAAATGCGTGCTCCTCGAAATCCATGTTGATAATCCAAGGGAAAAATCTCCTGATCTCATCACAAGATATTCCATATCTTCTTCATGAGTGACACACACCGAAGTAGACGAAGATTCACGAGCATATGATCCGGCAGCATAACGGGGATGCTGCGGCGATGTCGACTCTCTCTAGGGCTCCATGGTGGACGGCTACAAGAGAGGGAGGAAGAGATGGCGTGTAGAGAGAAGAGAGAGAGAGAGAGAGAGAGAGAAAGAGAGAGAGAGATTGATGATGTTGTAAACTTGAGAAGAGCAAGGGGTGCCTCTTCTTATATAGGGTTTTGGGAGTCCATGGATCACAATCCATGGACTACACAAAATCAATGGATGAGATTGATTTGTGCTTCTTTCAATGGCCAGGATTTTGTTGGAAAAACACAACAACAATTAATTTAATTTAGATTAATTATATATTGATAAATCAATATAATTTAATCCTAAAACTAAATCAATCAAATTTGGAGACAATAGAAAGGAGATTGCCTCCTTCCATATAGATGGAGTGTAGGACCACCTTTTCCTTGTAGGAATTGGTGGTCGGTGATGAATCCCCATTCATCACTCTTTATTCTTTTATTTTAGCTAAATATCTTGGCAAAGCATCATGTAGATAGTTGTAAATACAATAAATTACCAATAAGAATGCATTTGTTATTATCTAATAATTAGCTTATATTGGTGAAAAAATAAAAGAATAAAGAATAAAAGAAAAAGAATGAAATATTTAGAATAAATATTGAGTGACATGAACCCAAGAGAGGGTCCAGCAATTGACTGATCGCCAAATAAAATAAGTAAAGAGAGAGATAGGGCCACTCTACCTTGTATATATTTCTCACTTGTGTATAAAAAGATGTTTTTATTCTCGGGTAAATACTTCTAAAATAAAATTAAAATTAAAAAATTAATTAAATAAAAAAAAATAAAATTCTCTCTCACCTTGTATATAATACATGTATATATGTATTATTACTTATTTATTTTTTATATATAACCAATAAAAATAAAATAAAATTTATTTTATACTCCAAATATAATGTGGTAAATAAAATATAAAATTAGGGTATTTGTACAAAAATAAGAAAATAAAAATAATTGTACAAAATACATAGGTATTTTATACCTATATATAATATAATATATTGTATATACCATAATTTAATGTTAATAAAAATAAATAAAAATCACAGAAAAATAGTTTAAAAATAACAACATTTTTTATTTTATATATTTTTTATTTAAAATCATTTATTATTTTTATTGAATTTGTAAGTATTTTTGTAAATCTGGTTTTTTGATTGGTCTACGGCAGAACGTTGACTCGGGTCAACCCCCTCTTCCAAGGCTTGACCCGACCCGACGTTCTTGCCAGACCTTCTTCTCTGAATTTTCTAGGGCGGATCATGCGTGCCCATGCTCCAATCTTTCACCCGCACCTTCCCCTTGGATCCAAGAGCCTCGCGGATCCCTAGGGAAGCGCGGATCCTTCTCGGTTTGCGCACCCTCGCCCGATCTTTCCAGCTGTCTAAGACGCCTTATAAGTCTTCATTCGATTTCCCAGGTTAGTAGCTCGTGCCGCACACTCCCTCGAGACCCTAGAATCCTTCACCTTGGTGACAGCAATCAGAGGAGACCCTTGGTGATCGGAGAGGATCGCTGCAGCCGATGCTCAAGACTCGTGGCAGGAGCACCACCGCGACGAGCCTCCCTCGCCTTCCGCAGCGAGGTCAAGGCAAAGACCACCATCGACAGCACCCCCTGGAGCTCAGGATTCCACTAGGACCTTCAGGTATCGATCCCATAGTCCTTACTTCCCTTATCTGATTTGATCTTTAGTTCATCTTCCGCCTCACTTCCGCCAGCTCTGACCAGCCAGTCGGAGCCTCTTCAACCACTCTCATCGATTCCGATCGACTACCCCGCTCACCCTCCATCTTCCTACACAACCTGGTCAATCTAAGTCTCGAGTATCGCATCGAGATTAGATCTGGGTATCCTCTACCACCTTCGCCGGAGACCCAAACCCCATTCGCCACCGCTTCTCTTTATCTTAGGCTAAATAACCCCGAACGGAGCCATGCTCCGGGTCCGAGCTTTATCCTGCAGGTCTTAATTCGCGTGGAGACACCCCATATCGCCTTCGTCCCGCTTCGCCGGAGCTCGCCCAGGTCCCAGCCACCTTTCCGGAGATCCGACCGTCCGCGAGTTCATCTGTCCCATCCACCCAACACGGAGGAGTCCCACGAGTCAGTTACCACCGCCCGATAGTTCATCGGAGCGCCAGATCATCGCCGGTGCTCTAGTGAACCTCGCCTAGGTGTAGTTCTTCCAGAGCCCTTAATCGTCATTGGATCACACCCCTCTGCCAGATTCCATCCCAGCCGTTCAGTGCCTGCAACTGTCAGGCCGTTAGATGTCATATCTAACGCCCCATGTACCACCCACGTTCGCACCTTCTTCAGACCGTTAGATCTGTCAGCGCCACGACTGTCCACCTCCGCCCACTCAGAGCGCGCCACCTGTCCTCCCCATGCACTTCGTCACGTGTTGCTTGGGTAATTTGCTCGGACACCCCTGCATTTATTTCAATTTCTAGTTTAGTCTGTAAAATAAAAGTTATACAGTAGGACTTTTTGTACTTTGGTACCTGCAGTTCTCTATATTTGCATTATAGTCCTGTCTGTGTGGACCCACATGCTTTGTCACGTGTTGTTTGGGTTATTTGCATTTATTATCTTGTACTTATTCTATGTTATGAAATGAATGTTAAGTTTCAGTATTTGCAAATATACCCCTGTGCGTATGGAATTGTGACATGTGTTGGAATTTGTGGAGAAATTGCAATCCGAGCCCTATAGTTTTTCCGCATGTTATTATTTAGACATTGAAACATATTTTCCTTGTACATTAGTCCATGTATGCTGTGTGTTTCGTTTTCGATTTAATAAATAGCAAACGTTGTCCAAAAATCACGAAATTTTAACAAATGGCTCCTGTCATGGTGTAGGAATTTCGGATGAATTTTTAGTTTAGTTTTGTTTTTGTTTATTTTTTAAAAATTCAAAAACCTCAAAAACAGCTCCAATTTGTTTTGAAAAATCAATTAAAAATATTAAAACCCTTGGAAAATTCTAAAAAAATTCCGTTGGTGGGTTTTGTTGTGTTTTCATTTCAGTCCAAGTTTCATCTTATTCCCGTTTATTAAATCCGAAAAATTGAAAAAGACTAAAAACTTGGAAAATTTATTAAAAAATCATAAAAATTCAAAAAAATGTGTTTTCTTCTTCTGTAGTTAGATCTTTACTTGTAGTTTATCATAAAATTATTGTTGGGATTTTACAGATATTTTAAATAATTTTAACTTGCCTTTAGATCTTAGTTGTACACTGTTTATTGTTTTTGCTTTTATTTCATTTTTAGAAAATTAATTAAAAATAAAAAAATCAATAAAATCCAGAAAAACATTTGAATATTTAAAAACCCAAAAATATTTTTATTTGAATTTTTTGAGTGTTTTTTGCTTTAAATAATTGTTGAATTTTGGATTTTTGGCTCCTTTTAGCTTTTTTTGTAATATTAAAAATTACAAAAAAATAACTATGATTTAGAGAAAGGATTGCCATCTCCTTCTCAGGCTGGAGATCCTCTCTTAATAATCATTTGATGGTGCTTGATGAGTTCTCAATATAACTCTTTGGATATTCATCCAAGCATCAACCTCCATGATTGAATATTGAATCAACAGTTGTATGATCATTAAGATGGCCACGGTACATAGCCCTAATTGTACCAAAAGGACTATTATACAAATTAATTATTCTTCATTTCAAATCAGGGAATGATATTTGTAGTAGCATTTATTGCATAATGGCTCGTCATGAACTTGCATGTCCAACATAAGATTACTAGCAAGTATGTACCTAAAACTCCTCATGAGTTTTGGTATGGAACCAAACTTGGTGTTGGACACTTAAGGATTTGGAGTTTCTTGGTCCATGCAAAGAATGTAGACACAAGTAAGCTAGAATATCACACTCATGAGTGATACTTCATGGAGTTTGTTAAAGATATTATTTGATACCAGCTTCATGACCCTGAGACTCAGAAGATCCTCGTCTATAGAAAAGTAAAATTTATGGAGGATGACTTCCTTAAGAGTCAAGATAAAAATGTAGTGAAGGAGCCCACTTCTCATATCATTCATCTAAACCATAAACAAGTATTAGGGTTACCGCTTGAAGCGCGGCTGCGATCAAGTCTCTAAAGGAAGAGACCTCCTATCTCAAGTCCGATCTGACAGAGGAGAGCTTGCAAGCGCGTTGATGAAACGCGTGCTCCTCACAATCTATGTTGATAACCCAAGCGACACATCTCATGATCTCTTCACACATGATCCGACGTCTTCTTCACGAGTGAGGCACACCGAAGGAGATGGAGATCCACGAGCAAGCAATCCGGCAACATAACGATGATGCTACGATGATGGCAACTTTCTCTCCAGGGATAGAGAGGATGGCCACCCAAGGGAGAGAGATAGAAGTGGCGTGAGAATGAGTGACAGAGAGAGAGAGAGAGAGAGAGCTTATTTCCATGGTCTATGGAAGAGCTTTGGTTGCCTCTTCTTATATAGTATTTTAAGAGTCCATGGATCCCAATCCATGCGAACACAAATCCAACGGATATATTAATAAATCGATAGTAATTACTTAAAAATTAAATCAATAAATCATGGAGATTGTGTGTAGGAGATTGCCCTCATCCCTAAAAAGGGGGAGGAGGGGCGGCCACTTTATCCCTTTAGGACTTGGCGGCCGTCTACCACCTTGACTTGGGAGGAGGAAATCTCCTTTCAATTTATGAGATTGCATTATCTCATAAAACCTTAAAGATTATCTCACAAAATTAATTCATAATTATCTTGTAAAGATTGCAAATGTGTCACTGGGTTGTGAATCACATTTACAACTCAAAATAAAAAGTAAATTATATTTTCAATTAATTATCCAATGTGAATCCAATTCACATCAATAATCAATCAACAGATATAAATTACAATAGGCTCTCTCTAATATATTATAAATCACATTTATAATATATCTGATTAACATGGATATTGCTATCCACATCATTCATATCCATGATAATTAAATCATATTTAATCATCTTGAATTCTATTCTCATGTTCCCAAATAATATGAATTCCATTCACATTATTCACATATTTGATAACTAAATCACATTTAATCATCTTAGATAACTCTCCTTATAATATGAATCAAATTGATATTATTCATGATAAATAAATCACATTTAATTATCAATTTTATCAGTACTCAGATACATATATCAACAGTGAAATAATCCATGAACTCTTTCAAGGATAATGTGCTTTCTCTGTGGATACTTGGAGATAAGGACATGGTGATTGTATTATTCCACGTATAATGACTTGGATATTGAGATCACATCTCAAATCCAGATCTTGTGGACCTCCCAAAGGTGCTTGATTAATTCAAGTGTGTAAATCTAATCTTCTCATTGCATCTAAATCACATTCAGATTAATGTTCAACATTTGGACCAAGATCATATCACTTCTCTACTGAGAGGAGTCACTATCCCTAGGAATGAAAGCGTCATGATTATACAATCCTTTATGACCACATCACCCTTAGGTATTCCTAATACATGTATGACGAACTGCAAAATCGATCCTTTAATAATGCTAAATTAGCACTTGGAAATGTCATAGCAGTCGGGCCGATTTTGGTCGTCAAAGGATCACCTCATTTAAAGATATGCAATAATAAATCAAAATGAGATGATCGTTATTTATTTTACTTGGCAAGAAACCAAGGTCGAACTCAGGGACACGAGCCTCTCTCGTATTAATCGGATTTAAGTGTCTTTATTTAAGTGTTGAATTAAAGCATATAGGTCAAAATATGCAGAGATACAACAAGATAATGCATTAAAATAAACATGCATTTTTTTATCAATTTTTATAATGCAAATAAATGAACATGCAAAGCGAATGTTATGCCCAAAATTAATAATCACTTAAGCCATAGAAAAAAATGCAAGTTAAACCGAGTTAACATTAAGAAGCATTCTACCCTCATTAAGCAAGTAGGCAGGGCAAACAAATAAAATAGGACACTTAAATGCTAAAATAATTCACCACAATTCATAGTGTCAAATCTAAACTTAAAGCCAGCCATAATAAAGAGGATGAGAAGGGCTTCAAAATGAAACTGAAATCAACTCGATTGGAGATTCATAACTCAAGATATTCAACAAAGAAAGCAGGGGCATAACTGAAAGGAAACATGAAAAGATACCTACAAACAGGTCCCTGGGAGGGACGAAAATGTAATAGAAATAAAGACGAGTCCTTCCCTGTAAATTGTCCACAAGCACAGGGGCATTTTTACAAATGTTGAAAGTCGCGAGGGCATAAGTGCAAAATGCCTGATGTGCACGTGGACTGCACATGCTTCTGAACCTGCTTGCAAATGTGGAGACGTCAGTGGGTTCCTCTGCAAATTTCCCAGGTACACACGTGCCAGGCACGTGCGACCCAGGCTCGGATGGGGGCTCGGTCAAGGCAGAGGTTCGGAGGCGCTTCGGGTAGGCTCGGTTGAGGGTCGGACGTCCCAAGCCTGGAGGCTCGGGGTTGAGGCTCGGTGAAGCTCTGGAGAGGACACGTGGCTGAGAGTGCACCGTCCGATTTTCAGGGATCCGACGGCATCTGAACGTGGCTCCTTGTGGGCGACGTGGCTGAAGTGTGACCGTTGGATGAACACCGGGAAGTGCATCAGACGGCCACTGCTCATTCATCTTCCTCCTTCGGCTGGCGGCGGGAACTGAGCTCCGGTGAAGGAGCTCAAGCTCCGCCGCTTCATCCTTGGCACGGTGGAGCTCGCCTGAGGCTCCTGAAGGTTTGTCGATGAAGCTGGGAACTCGGGCGAGGTGATGAACCTCCTGGCGTGGGCCTTCGGATCGCTGATGTCGAGAGTTGATGACGACGCAAATGGCCCGGCGAACTCTCCGGCCATTGAGAAGGGGCTCGACCTACAGTGTTAATACGCATAGCCGAAGCAAGATGGAGTGTTGTGCGTGAATGAAGTGGAAGCTCAGGCGGGCGTGAAGAACATGGGGAGCTCGGAGCTCCTCCGCCGCGGGTGGCGGAGGAGGTGGGTCGGAGGCGACTTTAGGTCTGAAGGAAGGAGAAGGTGAGCGGAAGGTGTGCGAAAAAGGGGGAGGTGCAACGGAGTTAACGAGATGGTCATCGGAGCGGAGAATGGGCTTAAGCGACCTAGAAAAACTAAGGAAATTAAGGGAAAAAAATTGCAGAGGAAGGATACGAGGCTTACCGGCGATAGGGGCGGAGCGGAGCTTGGGCTGGGCATCAGATGGACGCCCGGGTCTTCGCTGGACATCGGCAGCTAATCGATGCAGCTCGAGCGGCCTGGAGGTGCCGCGACATCGCCATGGCCGGCGATGGATCTCACCGGGGGCAGCAGTCGTCGTCGCTCAATCCAGCCACCTCCCCCTGTCACCGGGAGGTGGCGGAGGGCTGGGCCGTGCCCCGCGTGAAGGTGGATACCGGAAAATGGGCGTGGGACCGGGGTATTTGAAGGGAGAGCTCGGCGGAAGTGGTAGTGGCGACGTGGGTTTGCGAGGGGAATATGGGGTGACTGGGAAGAGTTTGTGGATCGTGGAGGAGTGCGCGAGGGAGCTGATCGAATGGCGAAGACCGTGGGACAGTTAGTGAGTCGAGATGATGGTCGGAGTGGGTGGAATAATAGGAAGGGGAAGAGTAATGCGTAACTCAGATCGTGGGAGAGAGAGAAAGGTCCGGAGGTTGACGACGATCGCCTGGCCGTTGGATCTGGAGATCCAACGGCGGGCGTTTAGGTGCGGAGTGACGGTGTGGATAAGATCTGGGCGATGCGAATCGAAGGCAGATGGAAGCGCCACGTGTCAAACTAAGGTGTGCGCGCCGGCGGACGGTCGTGATGAAGTCTAGGGCTTGATCTGAAGGGTAAGATTTAAACGATTGTAGACGGTGGAGATCAAGACCTCATGTGCGCGATCGAATGGCTAAAAAGGCGACACGTGGCGTGCTCTGCGTGAGGCGCGAAAATGCGGTGCGGATTAGGTGAGGATCTGATCGAATGGTTGAGGGGAGAGCGGGAGTGGAGATGACTGAGCCGTTGGATCAGAGGAGGATCCAACGGCTGAGGATGCGAGCGGCTGGAACAAGGAGGGCGGGCCACGTGGTGCTTCCAGAATGGGCCACGTGGCCCAATCAGGTTATTCAGATAGTATTTTTAGTTTTTGAGGGCTTATTTGATTGAATTTGAGAAAACTCAAAACATGAAAGTTGTAGATCTTGATGAGATCTACAAGTTTCATGTTGACCAAAACTCGAAAAGAAATCAAACAAAGACATGAAATATTTTTGAGGGTATTTTTGAGTCTAAAAATACCACTGATTTTTGTTTTGTCATTTTTTTGTGATTTTTAATTTATTGAGGACTCTGTTAATTATTAGACATTAACAGGGAATTATTGACAAAACATTTAAGCAAGGGGGTTAATTATGACAAATAAAGATGATGAAACTGAGGTTCATCACCCCCCTATACTTAAACTATGCTCGTCCTCGAGCATAAAAAAGAATGACTAAGTTGGATTAACCCCCTTGTGCATGTGAATACAGGATCCAATCTGATCAAGTCGACTCGGCTTCAGAGATCCAAAATCTTAGAGTTCAACCCAGCCTTAATCAAGAGGCTTCCAATTCCTCTACTTCTCTAGACTCTCTCTGATGTACATATAAAATAAAGGATATGAGTTTAGTGTTGACTGCAATTTCGAGAGTAGAGTCAAATCTTCACCCAAAATCTTGGTCCGAGAAAATCTCCTAAGGACCCAATCCTCAGCACTAGGGAATAAATCAATTCTTGCATTCAGTCCACCGTCTCTTTAGTTGTCAGACTTAGAAAATGTGGATGGCAGGCCAGAAGATGGAGGGCATGGGATTGTGTCAATTCTTCTCTCCCTCTCATTGGAACAAGGATTCTCTCTAGTGCCTTTTACGCAACACTTTTTTTTGGTGTTGATCAGTGCGTCCGTCAAGAGAAGTTGGAGCCGTCTGCACTTGTTTTCCTGGGAGTACACCGGGGTGTGCCTTTTTTGGGTATCTATTATACCTTCTACACCCAGACTTGTAGCATTTACGATGCAGAGCCCTTTTTTGGTGCAAGCCCGACTCCTGGTCCTAATAGCGGTGGTCCAAGTGGACACTTTTGAAAAGTTTGGGAGCGCTCGCCTTTGGTGGAAGCTCTTTTATATTTGACTTTGTATGGAATGAGAGCTTTTTCTTTGAAATTTCAATGACTTGTAGTATTTTTGGCTAGCTCCACTGCTTTTACCAAGAGTTGGCGCACACTGATCAACAATTTTTTATTTATTTTTCACACCCAGGCACTTAGGTCAATGTCAAGAGATTAGTATAAGAATCGAGTTCTCATACTGGCTAATATTGCTGACACTCAGGTTTCCTGAAGCCTCCAAAGATTTTATCCCATCCTCGAACATCATTAGATCAAATCCAAACTTGACTTCCTCATCCCAATCCCTCAGGTGAAAAATCAACTCATCTCAATCAAAAACCGCAGTCGTGCATGTGATGTGCTGATCATATTCTCTTTTGTCTGAGGCTAAGCATGGAATATAGCATGCAAATCTAGAGACCTAGGGGAATGTGGATGATTAAGTCTAAGACCCTGATGGTTAAGGCTGGTTAACCGCAAATCTCAAAGACCTCTAAAAGCTAAGTCTCCTTAAACAATTCAGATCCTGGGTGAAAGAGTACAGGTTTAATCCAACTTCTTCATCCAAAAACACACATTTTTTTTTAATTTTGCAATTTTTATGGATTTTAGTTTTTAAAGTCAAAACATAGGTTAGACTCAACTTTCCTTGATAAAAAAAAAATTTCAAAACCATGTCACACGAATAAAGAATTTTCAAAACATTTTTCAAACAGATTTTTCAAAACAAGAAAAACTCATTTTTCAAATCATTTTCGAAAATATTTTTATCAAGATAGTGTAACATAGTTAGAAAAGCCGTGAAATCTTTTGAGTTCTCTTCGTCCAACAAATTTTACCTTAGCCAAAAAGTTTTTAATTTTTCAAAATTTTCAGATATTAGCTAAAGTAAATAAATTGTATGTACGGTATACCCCCCTATCCTTAAACTTTGCTATGTCCTCATAGCACTAGGTATTACAAGTACATAGGTCCATTTAAAAATAGAAGAATATACGGGAAATAAGAGAGACTCCCCCCCTATACTTAGGTTAGAAATAACCTAAGTATAAAGGCAAGAAAAGATGAGTGTAGAAAATCACGGGGATTTGGGTCCCCCCCTATACTTAGGCTGAGATTAGCCTAAGTATAAAGATGGAGATTAATGTTGGAAGAGACCCAAGGTGAACGAAGAAGAGGAGGGATGGATTTACAAGTGAGTGGCTGAATCTTCGGAGATGAAATGGAGTGACTACGGATTTGGGGTGTGTGTCGCAACAATTATGGCTCAATCAAGCAAGCAAACCCGTAGTTTCACCAAATCACACATGAAACCAACCAAGGTTGGTTGATTATCTTGTCGGTTTTATTGGTGATAAAACTTTAAAAAGTTACGCGGTAAAAAATGTGAAATAGAAACCAACGCGTAACTGAGGGTGTTGCTCTCCCAAAACCGAATTTTACTCCATTTATGATTGACTTGCAATTAACAGTCCCAATTTTATTTTGAGTTATCACTGAATTAAGGTTAGCACAAAATCAAGAAATCATCGTCTACCGTTCATTCCATTTTCCATTAATCCTAGGTGATCAAGCTAGGAAATGTAAGCCGAGAAAAACATGTATTCGAAGAAACCGCGATCTAGGCTAAGCGATAAATCATGCAGTGATTTGACGATAAAAGCCGCGAAAAAACTGAGGCCGTTTTGAAAACTCAAGTCCAACATGTATGCAAGTCGAAAAAAAACCGCACCTAATCATGCATCTATTAGCGGTGATTAATCTTCATGAGTTTTAGCTAAGTGATGCGAGATTATGTGCGTCTTCATTTAGAGTGTGTCCTACCTACGATCAAGCACGTAAAAAATATGAAAAATTGAGCTCGGAGAGCCGCGTGCCTAGTCCTAGGTCGACACTCAAGTGGGGACGATCCCCACACAACCATGATCGTTCGATTACAATCGCGAGTCTTCGATCGAAGACCGCTGTAAAAGACGAGTTTATTATAAGCAAAAATAAAATGCGACACATATTTTTTTCTTTTCTTTCTTATCGACTCCAAGCATGCTTCTGCGGCTCCTCGCAGCGGGGAACGTCCTGCTCCTCGCCTCCTTGATCCATCAAGGGCCCTACACAGAAACAATGGTTAGAGATCAAATAAGAAAGAAAAATTTTCTATGCAAAAATATGTGACTATTTAACCTATAAAAAGGAACACTAAATTAAATACACAAAAATCCAAAAAATAAAAGAAATGAGTCGTGTCCCCGGCAACGGCGCCATTTGACGAACTGCAAAATCGATCCTTTAATAATGCTAAATTAGCACTTGGAAATGTCGTAGCAGTCGGGCCGATTTTGGTCGTCAAAGGATCACCTCATTTAAAGATATGCAATAATAAATCAAAATGAGATGATCGTTATTTATTTTACTTGGCAAGAAACCAAGGTCGAACTCAGGGACACGAGCCTCTCTCGTATTAATCGGATTTAAGTGTCTTTATTTAAGTGTTGAATTAAAGCATATAGGTCAAAATATGCAGAGATACAACAAGATAATGCATTAAAATAAACATGCATTTTTTTATCAATTTTTATAATGCAAATAAATGAACATGCAAAGCGAATGTTATGCCCAAAATTAATAATCACTTAAGCCATAGAAAAAAATGCAAGTTAAACCGAGTTAACATTAAGAAGCATTCTACCCTCATTAAGCAAGTAGGCAGGGCAAACAAATAAAATAGGACACTTAAATGCTAAAATAATTCACCACAATTCATAGTGTCAAATCTAAACTTAAAGCCAGCCATAATAAAGAGGATGAGAAGGGCTTCAAAATGAAACTGAAATCAACTCGATTGGAGATTCATAACTCAAGATATTCAACAAAGAAAGCAGGGGCATAACTGAAAGGAAACATGAAAAGATACCTACAAACAGGTCCCTGGGAGGGACGAAAATGTAATAGAAATAAAGACGAGTCCTTCCCTGTAAATTGTCCACAAGCACAGGGGCATTTTTACAAATGTTGAAAGTCGCGAGGGCATAAGTGCAAAATGCCTGATGTGCACGTGGACTGCACATGCTTCTGAACCTGCTTGCAAATGTGGAGACGTCAGTGGGTTCCTCTGCAAATTTCCCAGGTACACACGTGCCAGGCACGTGCGACCCAGGCTCGGATGGGGGCTCGGTCAAGGCAGAGGTTCGGAGGCGCTTCGGGTAGGCTCGGTTGAGGGTCGGACGTCCCAAGCCTGGAGGCTCGGGGTTGAGGCTCGGTGAAGCTCTGGAGAGGACACGTGGCTGAGAGTGCACCGTCCGATTTTCAGGGATCCGACGGCATCTGAACGTAGCTCCTTGTGGGCGACGTGGCTGAAGTGTGACCGTTGGATGAACACCGGGAAGTGCATCAGACGGCCACTGCTCATTCATCTTCCTCCTTCGGCTGGCGGCGGGAACTGAGCTCCGGTGAAGGAGCTCAAGCTCCGCCGCTTCATCCTTGGCACGGTGGAGCTCGCCTGAGGCTCCTGAAGGTTTGTCGATGAAGCTGGGAACTCGGGCGAGGTGATGAACCTCCTGGCGTGGGCCTTCGGATCGCTGATGTCGAGAGTTGATGACGACGCAAATGGCCCGGCGAACTCTCCGGCCATTGAGAAGGGGCTCGACCTGCAGTGTTAATACGCATAGCCGAAGCAAGATGGAGTGTTGTGCGTGAATGAAGTGGAAGCTCAGGCGGGCGTGAAGAACATGGGGAGCTCGGAGCTCCTCCGCCGCGGGTGGCGGAGGAGGTGGGTCGGAGGCGACTTTAGGTCTGAAGGAAGGAGAAGGTGAGCGGAAGGTGTGCGAAAAAGGGGGAGGTGCAACGGAGTTAACGAGATGGTCATCGGAGCGGAGAATGGGCTTAAGCGACCTAGAAAAACTAAGGAAATTAAGGAAAAAAAATTGCAGAGGAAGGATACGAGGCTTACCGGCGATAGGGGCGGAGCGGAGCTTGGGCTGGGCATCAGATGGACGCCCGGGTCTTCGCTGGACATCGGCAGCTAATCGATGCAGCTCGAGCGGCCTGGAGGTGCCGCGACATCGCCATGGCCGGCGATGGATCTCACCGGGGGCAGCAGTCGTCGTCGCTCAATCCAGCCACCTCCCCCTGTCACCGGGAGGTGGCGGAGGGCTGGGCCGTGCCCCGCGTGAAGGTGGATACCGGAAAATGGGCGTGGGACCGGGGTATTTGAAGGGAGAGCTCGGCGGAAGTGGTAGTGGCGACGTGGGTTTGCGAGGGGAATATGGGGTGACTGGGAAGAGTTTGTGGATCGTGGAGGAGTGCGCGAGGGAGCTGATCGAATGGCGAAGACCGTGGGACAGTTAGTGAGTCGAGATGATGGTCGGAGTGGGTGGAATAATAGGAAGGGGAAGAGTAATGCGTAACTCAGATCGTGGGAGAGAGAGAAAGGTCCGGAGGTTGACGACGATCGCCTGGCCGTTGGATCTGGAGATCCAACGGCGGGCGTTTAGGCGCGGAGTGACGGTGTGGATAAGATCTGGGCGATGCGAATCGAAGGCAGATGGAAGCGCCACGTGTCAAACTAAGGTGTGCGCGCCGGCGGACGGTCGTGATGAAGTCTAGGGCTTGATCTGAAGGGTAAGATTTAAACGATTGTAGACGGTGGAGATCAAGACCTCATGTGCGCGATCGAATGGCTAAAAAGGCGACACGTGGCGTGCTCTGCGTGAGGCGCGAAAATGCGGTGCGGATTAGGTGAGGATCTGATCGAATGGTTGAGGGGAGAGCGGGAGTGGAGATGACTGAGCCGTTGGATCAGAGGAGGATCCAACGGCTGAGGATGCGAGCGGCTGGAACAAGGAGGGCGGGCCACGTGGTGCTTCCAGAATGGGCCACGTGGCCCAATCAGGTTATTCAGATAGTATTTTTAGTTTTTGAGGGCTTATTTGATTGAATTTGAGAAAACTCAAAACATGAAAGTTGTAGATCTTGATGAGATCTACAAGTTTCATGTTGACCAAAACTCGAAAAGAAATCAAACAAAGACATGAAATATTTTTGAGGGTATTTTTGAGTCTAAAAATACCACTGATTTTTGTTTTGTCATTTTTTTGTGATTTTTAATTTATTGAGGACTCTGTTAATTATTAGACATTAACAGGGAATTATTGACAAAACATTTAAGCAAGGGGGTTAATTATGACAAATAAAGATGATGAAACTGAGGTTCATCAATGTACATCCTGCATAGTAGAAGACCAAGAACAAACTCGAAGTTTTAGATCTATTTTACACTGTCTACTTCAGGGTTTCATCATTAAGGTTCTCATTTGATCATTTAGAGTCAGTATCGATCATATACTTTCCAAAAGCATATATCATACTCTGGTATTGATCATCTACTTTCCAAAAGTATATATCAAACATACAAATTCGATCAAGCTTTCAATGCAAGATGACCGTGCACGGAATTTGATTCTTCCCAATATTTCATAAGTTAGCTCATGTCTTCCAGTTCAATAAATGAACCAGTATGATCCCTTTGAGCGATCGTATTACTCACATACCCTTGCATGCACACCATCGCACCGGAGTAGAGACCTTGGTTAGGTCATCAACCTATTGGTCTGCCAAATGTACATACTCAAACGTATATCAACACATCTGTCTCCGGTCAGAGGATGCATGCCTATACCGTGACAACATATGATATAGGTCTTTGGTTATCTCGAACTCATTAAGTCAATTCTTTGACCTAACTTATCTAACATCTTCGAATATCTAATCCTATACAGAGGACCTACATCAAGAGGTCGGTAGATATCATCCTTTAGGGAAAGGATTGCCATCTCCTTCTCATGCTGGAGATCATCTCTTAATAATCATTTCACGGTGCTTGACGAGTCCTCAATCTAACTCTTTATATATTTATCTAAGCATCAACCTCTATGATTCAATAATTGAATCAATAGATGTATGATCATTAAAATGACCATGGTACATAACCCCAATTATACTAAGGGACCTATTATGCAAATTAATTATTTTTCATTTCAGATCAGGGAATGATATTTGCAACAACATTTATTGCATAATGGCTCGTTGTGGGCTTGCATGTCCAACAAATACTACATCTTGGAATTCCATTCATAATGTCAACACTTAAAATACTATTTGGTGTGCCCGCACCAGTTGTTATTCCAATTCCCAACTCCATGTACAAGAGCAAAACTTCAAGCCATTTGGAATCAATATGTCGAGCATACGCTAGATTATATCATCAGGCGCCAGGTGCAACATGTCCCCAACTCATCCGCCAGTGTTGCGACTATTGACGAACCGCAAAGATCAGCCCTTTAAAAGTGTGTTTTTAACACTTGGAATTGTCGTAGCAGTCGGGCCAATTCGGGCTCATCAAAGAGATCCTCTCATTTAAATATATGTATGATAGATCAAAATGAGATGATCATAATTATTATTTTTACTTGGCAAGAAACCAAGGTCGAACTCAGGGACACGAGTCTTTCTCTAATTATCCGGATTTTACTTTATTTAACTAAGTGTTGAGTTGAAGCTCATATAGGTCAAGGCATGCATGAAGTGAGTCAATGCAACAATGCATTAAAAATAAACATGCATTTTTATCAATTTTTATCACGCAAATAAATGCCAAGAGATGCAATGAAAATACATCACAGATATGCCCTAGATCAAGATGATGAGCCAACTAATGAGCATCAATTTCAGGTTTAAGAAGATATACTTGATTTTAAAGTTGAATAAGGCATATTAGACACAAAGCCAACAAAATAATACATAAAACTTCAGGTGTCCAAAATTAGAAATTATCGATGCCATTAAGAAGAATATCAAGCAAGCTTCAAAATGCCACTGAAATCAACTGAAACGGAATTACGGTGCTCAAGATACGCATAAAGGAAAGCAAGGGCATAACTGAAAGAAAAATGAAAAGCTAACTACAAAAAGGTCCCTGGGAGGGACTAAAATGTAATAAAAATAAAGCGCGAGTCCTTCCCTGTAAATATACCAAACGCGCGGGGACCTTTTTGCAAATTGTAGAAACCTGGAGGGCGTCTCTACAATTTACCCAGATGCGCACGTGCTAGGCACGTGCCATCCAGGTTCAGAGGAAGGCTTGGGCTCGGCAGAGGCTCAGAGTCAGCTTCGGCTTGGCTCGTATGTTGGCTCGGGCCCGCTGCAGGCTCGGAGGTGGTTCGGACGTCCAACCCTCTTGGCTTGGAAGCTTAGGCTCGGTTGTGCGTTGGGTGCGCCACATGGCCGGATGAAGGCCGTTGGATCGAGGTGATCCAAGGGCTGCTGGTAACGGTGCTCCAGGGCGACGGGGATGCTCGAAAGTCGTTGGATCGTCGAAGATCCAACGGCCTCTGGAAGAAGAGCTGAGTGTCGACGTGGCTGCATCATGGCCGTTGGATGAACTCCTGGGCGGAGCATCCAACGATCACTGCTCCTCCTTCTTCTGCCGAAGGCGAGCGGCGGGTTCAGGTCTCCGGCGAACATGCTCCTCCTCCGCCACTCTATCTCTGAAACTGAGGACCTCCCCGGAGCTCCCTGAAGGGTTGTCGATGCAGCTGGATCTCTGGGGACCTTCCCAAGCGTCATGGTTCGGGCTGACCATCGCGGAGAAGCAAGAGAGAAGGAATTCAAAAGTCCTTCGGCAGAGCTCCGTCCATTGTTGTATTATGAAGACCTGCATAGTTAGGTGCATAGCCGAAGCGACAAAGAAGTGCGTGCGTGAATGGGTGAGAGCTCAGGGAACGGAGAAGGTGAGAGCTCGTAGCTCCTCCGCCGTGGGTGGCGGAGGAGGTGGGTCGGACGGGGATGGGAGGTATGGAAGAAGGAGGGCATGGTCGGAGGAGTGTGCGTGAACGGGGAGGTGTTGGCGGAGCTGATGGGATGAACAATGGAGGGTGAGATCGACTGACGGTGCCTAATTAAATAAGAGAAATTGAAGAAAAAGACAAAGGAGGAAGAGGGAGCTAACCTGACGCCGGGCGGGCGATGTAGCATGTGCTTGAGCTCCGAGAGGAGCTCGGGGTCTTCGCAACATGCTGGGCGGCCTTCCCAGCGAGCTCGGGGCGGGCCGGGGGGCGCCGCAACTCCGTCGTGAGTGGTGGAGGGTCTCACCGAGCGAGCGGGTCGTCTTCGCTCGATCCTCTCGCCTCCCCCTGTCACAGGGAGGCGGAGGAGGGCTGGGCCCCTCCCCGCGTAAAGATGGACCACCGTTAACGGAGGGGGAGGCGCGGTATTTAAAGAAGTTCGTCAGCGGTTAGCTGGCGGAGACGTGGATTTCAAGGAGGAAATGGAGCGAGTGGGAGGACGACGGTGGTTAATGGAGGCATCGACGAAGATCGTCGATGATAGGGCTCGGTCGTGGGGCAGTTGGCGATGGGAGATGGTGGCTGGTGAGGGCGAGAAAATGGAAAGGGGAGAGGTCTTCGAGCAGGATCGTGGTAGAGAGAGGGGGTGGTCGGAGGTTGACGACGACGCTCCGCCGTTGGATCTGGAGATCCAACGGTGAAGAAATGGGCGCAGAGCGACGGTTGAAATTAGGTCGGGGGCGGAGCGATCGAAGGGCTGCAGAGTAGCCACGTGTCAGACTAAGGGAGCGGCGCGAACGGACGGTGATGAGCAGGAGGCAGAGAAGATCTGAGGGTGGAGAGTATGGGAGGAGTGATCGGCTAAGATGGCAAGGATCGTTGCCGATCTAATGGTTGACGACGCGACATGTGGCGCATGGAGAATTCGGCGGGAACGGGTGGTGGAGATGAGAGATAGGGGGAGATCTGACGGTAAAGGAGAAGGCGGGTACGTGGATAGGACTGGGCCGTTGGATTAGGAGAAGATCCAACAGCTCAGAGCGAGGGTGGATAAGACAAGAGAGGCGGGCCACGTGGCGCCCCCAGAATGGGCCACGTGGCCCAATCATATTATTTCTTGGGTTTTTTTGGTTTTGAAGGTTATAAAGGCCGAATTTGAGAAAATTCAAAACATGAAAGTTGTAGATCTTGACGAGATCTACAAGTTTCATGTTGACCAAAACTGGAGAAGAGATCAAATGAAGACCCGAAATATTTTTGAAGGTATTTTTAAGTCTACAAATACCACGAATTTTTGTTTTGTCATTTTTTGTGATTTTTAATTTATTTAAGACTCTGTTAATTACAAGATTTTAACTGGGTATTATTGACACTCAGCTTAAGAAAGGGGGTTAATAATAGAAAATAAAGATGATGAAATGGAGTTTCATCACCCCGCTATACTTAAACTATGCTCGTCCTCGAGCATCAAAAAGAATGACTAAGTTGGATTAACCCCCTTGTGCATGTGAATACAGGATCCAATCTGCTCAAGTCGGCTCAATTTTAGAGATCCAAAATTCTCGAGTTCAACCCAGCCTTAATCAAGAGGTATCCAATTCCTCTAATTCTCTAGACTCTCTCTGATATACATATAATCTAAAGGATATGACATTTAGTGTTGACCGCAATTCTGAGAGTAGAGTCAAATCTTCACCCAAAGTCTTGGTCCAAGAAATTCTCCTAAGGACCCAATCCTCAACACTAGGGAATAAATCAAATCCTGCATTCAGTCTACCGTCTCTTTAGTTGTCAGACTTAGAAAATGTAGATGGCAGGCCAGTAACGGAGGGTATGGGATTGTGTCATTTCTTCTCTCCCTCTCATTGGAACAAGGATTCTCTCTAGTGCCTTTTACGCAACACATTTTTTTGGTGTTGATCAGTGCGTCCGTCAAGACAAGTTGGAGCCGTCTGCACTTGTTTTCCTGGGAGTACACCGGGGTGTGTCTTTTTTGAGTACCTATCGTACCTTCGACACCCAGACTTGTAGCATTTACGATGCAGAGCCCTTTTTTGGTGCAAGCCCGACTCCTGGTCCTAATAGCGGTGGTCCAACTGGACACTTTGAAAAGTTTGGGAGCGCTCGCCTTTGGTGGAAGCTCTTTGATATTTGACTTTGTGGAATGAGAACTTTTCTTTGAAATTTCATTGACTTGTATAATTTTTGGCTAGCTCCACTGCTTTTACCAAGAGTTGGCGCACACTGATCAACAATTTTTTATTTATTTCACACCCAGGCACTTAGGTCAATATCAAGAGATTAGTATAAGAACCAAGTTCTCATACTGGCTAAAGTTGCTGACACTCATGTTTCATGAAGCCTTCAAAGATTTTATCCCATCCTCGAGCATCATTAGATCGAAATCAGACTTGAATCCCTCATCCCAATCCCTCGGGTGAAAAGTCAACTCATCTCAATCAATAACCGCAGTCGTGCATGTGATGTGTTGATCATATTCTTTTTGTCTGAGACTAAGCATGGAATATAGCATGCAAATCTAGAGACCTAGGGGAATTTGGATGATTAAGTCTATGACCCTGATGACTAAGGCTGGTTAACCGCAAATCTCAAAGACCTCATAAATCAAGCTTCCTTGAACATTTTCGATCCTAGGTGAAAGTGTAAGTGTAGAGGTTTAATCCAACTCCTTCATTCAAAAACATTTTTTTTGAATTTTTCTCATTTTTATGGATTTTAGTTTTAAAGTTAAAACACAGGTTAGACTCAACTTTCCTTGATAAAATATTTTCAAAACCATGTCACACAATTAAAAGATTTTCAAAACATTTTCAAAAGATTTTTCAAAACAAGAAAATCTCATTTTTAAAATCATTTTCTAAATATAGTGTAACATAGTATCGAAAAGCCGTGAAATCATTTGAGTTCTCTTAGTCCCAAGAATTTTACTTTAGCCAAAAAGTTTTAAATTTTTCAAATTTTTTCAGAATATAGCTAAAGTAAGTATACTGTATATATGGTATACCCCCCTATCCTTAAACTTTGCTATGTCCTCATAGCACTAGATGATACGAGTCCATAGGTCCATTTAAGTGTAGAGAAATATACGGGAGCTAAGAGGGGCTCCCCCTATACTTAGGTTAGAAATAACCTAAGTATAAAGGCAAGGAAAGATGAGTAGAGAAATCACAGGGACTCGGGTCCCCCCTATACTTAGGCTGAGATTAGCCTAAGTATAAAGATGGAGAGACCCAAGGTGAACGAAGAAGAGGGATGGATTTACAAATGAGCGGATGAATCTTCAGAGATGAAATGGAGTGACTAAGGTTTTGGGGTGTGCGTCGCAATAAACATGGCTCAACCAAGCAAGCAAACCCTTAGTTTCACCACTCACACATGAAACCAACCAAGGTTGGTTCATTATCTTCTCGGTTTTATTGGTGATAAAACGTTTGATTTTTACGCAAAGAAAAGATGTGAAGTGAAAATTATTGCGTAAGCGAGGGTATTGCTCTCCCAAAACCAAAGTTTTCCTCCATTTTAGGTTGACTTGCAATTAACAATCCCAATTTAAATTTATCACTGAATTAAGATTAGCTCAAAATCAAGCAATCATCGTCTACCATTCATTCTCATTTTCCTTTAATCCTAGGTGATCAAGTTAGGAAAAGAAAGCCAAGAAAAACATGTATTCGATAAAAACCGCGATCTAGGCTAAGCGAGAAATCATGCAGTGATTTGACAAAAAAAATCTGTGAAGAACTTGGGCCATTTTGAAAACCGAGAGCAATATGTATGCAAGTCGATAAAAGCCGCACCAAATCATGCATCTATTAGCGGTGAATAATTTTCATTGATTTTAGCTAAGTGAGGCGAGATTATGTGCATCTAAATTTTAGTGTGCCCTACCTACGAGCAAGCACGTAAAGATAAAAATGAAAACCGCTCAAAGAGCCGTGTGCCTGGTCCTAGGTCGACACTCAAGTGGGGACGATCCCCACACAACCACGATCGTTCGAGTACAACCGCGAGTCTTCAATCGAAGACCGCTGTAAACGACGAATTTATTACATGGAGAAAATGCAAGACATTTTTTTTCTTTCTTCTCAACGTACTCCAAGCGTGCTTCTGCGGCTCCTCACAACGGAAAGCATCCTGCTCCTCGTCTCCTTGAACCATCAAGGGCCCTGGCACAAAAGCAACAGTTAGAGATAGATAAAAAAGAAAATTTTACAATGCAAAATGAATTGAACAAATTGACCTATAAAATGAACACTAAATTAAATAAACAAAAATCCAAGAAATACAAGAAATGAGCCGTGTCCCCGGCAACGGCGCCATTTGACGAACCGCAAAGATTGGCCCTTTAAAAGTGTGTTTTTAACACTTGGAATTGTCGTAGCAGTCGGACCAATTCAGGCTCATCAAAGAGATCCTCTCATTTAAATATATGTATGATAGATCAAAATGAGATGATCATAATAATTTTTTTACTTGGCAAGAAACCAAGGTCGAACTCAGGGACACGAGCCTTTCTCTAATTATCCGGATTTTCATTTATTTAACTAAGTGTTGAGTTGAAGCTCATACAAGTTAAGGCATGCATGAAGTGAGTCAATGCAACAATGCATTAAAAATAAACATGCATTTTTTATCAATTTTTATCACGCAAATAAATGCCAAGAGATGCAATGAAAATACATCACAGATATACCCTAGATCAAGATGATGAGCCAACTAATGAGCATCAATTTCAGGATTAAGAAGATATACTTGATTTCAAACTTGAATAAGGCATATTAGACACAAAGCCAACAAAATAATACATAAAACTTCAGAGGTCCAAAATTAGAAATTATCAATGCCATTAAGAAGAACATCAAGCAAGCTTCAAAATGCCACCGAAATCAACTGAAACAGAATTACGGTGCTCAAGATACGCATAAAGGAAAGAAAGGGCATAACTGAAAGAAAACATGAAAAGATAACTACAAAAAGGTCCCTGGGAGGGACTAAAATATAATAAAAATAAAGCGCGAGTCCTTCCCTGTAAATATACCAAACGCGCGGGGACCTTTTTGCAAATTGTAGAAACCTGGAGGGCGTCTCTACAATTTACCCAGATACGCACGTGCTAGGCACGTGCCATCCAGGTTCAGAGGAAGGCTTGGGCTCGGCAGAGGCTCGGAGTCAGCTTCGGCTTGGCTCGTATGTTGGCTCGGGCCCGCTGCAGACTCGGAGGTGGTTCGGACGTCCAACCCTCTTGGCTTGGAAGCTTAGGCTCGGTTGTGCGTTGGGTGCGCCACATGGCCGGATGAAGGTCGTTGAATCGAGGTGATCCAAGGGCTGCTGGTAACGGTGCTCCAGGGCGACGTGGATGCTCGAAGGTCGTTGGATCGTCGAAGATCCAACAACCTCTGGAAGAAGAGCTGAGTGTCGACGTGGCTGCATCGTGGCCGTTGGATGAACTCCTGGGCGGAGCATCCAACGGTCACTGCTCCTCCTTCTTCGGCCGAAGGCGAGCGGCGGGTTCAGGTCTCCAGCGAACATGCTCCTCCTCCGCCACTCTATCTCTGAAACTGAGGACCTCCCCAGAGCTCCCTGAAGGGTTGTCGATGTAGCTGGATCTCTGGGGACCTTCCCAAGCGTCATGGTTCGAGCTGACCATGGCGGAGAAGCAAGAGCGAAGGAGTTCAAAAGTCCTCCGGCGGAGCTCCGTCCATTGTTGTATTATGAAGACCTGCATAGTTAGGTGCATAGCCGAAGCGACAAAGAAGTGCGTGCGTGAATGGGTGAGAGCTCAAGGAACAGAGAAGGTGAGAGCTCGTAGCTCCTCCGCCGTGGGTGGCGGAGGAGGTGGGTCGGACACGATGGGAGGTATGGAAGAAGGAGGGCATGGTCGGAGGAGTGTGCGTGAACGGGGAGGTGTTGGCAGAGCTGATGGGATGAACAATGGAGGGTGAGATCGACTGACGGTGCCTAATTAAATAAGAGAAATTGAAGAAAAAGACAAAGGAGGAAGAGGGAGCTTACCTGACGTCGGGCGGGCGATGTAGCCTGTGCTTGAGCTCCGAGAGGAGCTCGGGGTCTTCGCAACATGCTGGGCGGCCTTCCCAGCAAGCTCGGGCGGGCCTGGGGGCGCCGCAACTCCGCCGTGAGTGGTGGAGGGTCTCACTGGGGGAGCGGGTCGTCTTCGATCGATCCTCTCGCCTCCCTCTGTCACAGGGAGGCGGAGGAGGGCTGGGCCCTTCCCCGCGTAAAGATGGACCACCATTAACGGAGGGGGAGGCGCGGTATTTAAAGAAGTTCGTCGGCGGTTAGCTGGTGGAGACGTGGATTTCAAGGAGGAAATGGAGCGAGTGGGAGGACGACTGTGGTTAATGGAGGCATCGACGAAGAACGTGGATGATAGGGCTCGGTCGTGGGGCAGTTGGCGATGGGAGATGGTGGTTGGTGAGGGCGAGAAAATGGAAAGGGGGAGAGGTCTTCGAGCAAGATCGTAGGAGAGAGAGGGGGTGGTCGGAGGTTGACGACGACGCTCTGCCGTTGGATCTGGAGATCCAACGGTGAAGAAATGGGCGCGGAGCGACGGTTGAGATTAGGTCGGGGGCGGAGCGATCGAAGGGCTGCAGAGCAGCCACGTGTCAGACTAAGGGAGCGGCGCGAATGGACGGCGATGAGCAGGAGGCGGAGAAGATCTGAGGGTGGAGAGTATGGGAGGAGTGATCAACTAAGATGGCAAGGATCGTTGCCGATCTAATGGTTGACGACGCGACATGTGGCGCATGGAGAATTCGGCGGGAACGGGTGGTGGAGATGAGAGATAGGGGGGGATCTGACGGTAAAGGAGAAGGCGGGTACGTGGATAGGACTGGGCCGTTGGATCAGGAGAAGATCCAACGGCTCAGAGCGAGGGCGGATAAGACAAGAGAGGCGGGCCACGTGGCGCCCCCAGAATGGGCCACGTGGCCCAATCAGATTATTTCTTGGGTTTTTTGGGTTTTTGAAGGTTACAAAGGCCGAATTTGAGAAAACTCAAAACATGAAAGTTGTAGATCTTTACGAGATCTACAAGTTTCATGTTGACCGAAATGGAGAAGAGATCAAATGAAGACCCGAAATATTTTTGAAGGTATTTTTAAGTCTAAAAATACCACGAATTTTTGTTTTGTCATTTTTTTGTGATTTTTAATTTATTTATGACTCTGTTAATTACAAGATTTTAACTGGGTATTATTGACACTCAGCTTAAGCAAGGGGTTTAATAATAGAAAATAAAGATGATGAAATGGAGTTTCATCAACTATCTAAGTCTCTTGCATGAGGCCCAATAGTGAATCCCCATTTCTTGTTACACATGTCTCTATCTATTCATGCACTACTGGAAACACATCCGTACGATAGGTGAAGGTCCATTGTAGGAAGTGTTCGTCTATGGGATATAAACAACCACAACAAATATATCACTAGCAACTTATTTGACAATTAAATATCGTTGATACATGTGCAATGTCATAATGTATGTTCTCATGTGACTCACTGCATGATCAACATTTCTTTCCATGAAGAGTTGGACCTTTTTTAGTTGTATTTTATTCATAGAAGTTGACATCTGAAATCAAAAAATAGTTTTAAATATCTCTAAGAAAAATATATGTTCATATTATTCCATCTTCCATAGATATTCCCCGATTAATACCCCCTTTTATTTATTAGCTTGGACCTAACATCTTAATTGGTCGAGTAGTCGGGTTACATTGTTTAATCAACCACTTGTTGATCAATTTTAAGCGAGTTTAGACTAATCGATCGATCCCTCAGTAAGGAGCTAAACTAATCGATATGTCAAGGAAATTAATCGACTAGTGTTGACCATGGGTTGCCTCTAGACATCCAAACGTCATTTTTTTATCATGGACATTGGTTTCTCACATTGTCTTCATTGCGATGGTGGATGAAGTATCCCTCATGCAAAAATAATGTTTTGGATCCATTACTAATGATGAAGACACATGCAACATGATGACCTTGCGAAGTTTTCTGCAATGGTCATATCATCGATCGAACTTATTTTTATGGTGGTAGTGGTGGTTCCTCTTGAGCTCTTCGTTGACCAGATTTCGACGAGGTGATAGAGAGGAGTTTGGGGTTGGCAGTCCTCTCCCTTTCCATTTAGTGCAAAGGTGCAATTTGCATCTGATTCAGATCCATGTATGAATCTTAGCCTGTTAATTTTGAAATGGCCATATCTAGAGCTTGTGAGCTCATATTTCAACATTTTCAGGCATGTTAAAAAAGTCTCGATTATTTATGTCGAATCACATGGTAATTTCCATTATCTGGTCATTGCAAACTATCTGCGTATCAAAAGTTTAGTTTCACACATATTCTTATAATGACTATACAAGGATTACAACTCTATTATTGCTAAAATTATGAGTTTGTTTTTTTAGACTTATATTCCCAATTATCTCACCCATCACATTTCTTCGCGTGCATTATTTTGTACTAGATCATCACCATCGTTTATAAGCTTATATTGTAAGAACCCACCGTCTTTGGATCTCACGACCATTTGTGGGGTGCATTTGGCATGCCTCGTATTCAACACGAACATGCAATTCAATAATATACACTGTAATGATACACCATACATCTCTCGCCAGTAGAGTCACATCATCCTCTAGTAAATCAAGTTGCACTAGCTTCTTCTTCCACTACATATATGCCAATGATTCACTGCTTTCTTATCATGTTGCTCATCCACAAGGAATTTAGACATCTATTGCCTATCTCAACCCTTACCTTGGGCATACATACCTTACTCGTATATGATTATCATGTTTTCTTTTACTCGTATATGATTCTTTTTGGTAGATTTCCATATACATTATTATCATGCTAACTCTTTAAAATACTGCAATTATGAACGTCGTATTTTAAAAAAGTCATGGTTTTCTACCATGAAATTAGCTCTACTACTACTACTATTATATAATATAGGCATCTACCATTTAGTTTGGTTTCTAAAATATTAATTGTGAATATGCCAGGTTAACGTATTTTTCATTGTTTTAACTATTTAATTGTGCGACACAAGAAAGATGAAACTCTAATCAAGTTGGAATATTAATTGACACCACAATTTTACTATAATAAACATTGTTTATCATGGGTCTAAAGGAGACCTCTCATGTAACACCGATACCCCCAAAGGTAGTACCACATCTAAAACTCACCAAAGTGTGAGAGTGAGTTATAAGTGACGGGGATTGCTACTTGACAACTTGGGCTTAAACATTTTGGGTAGTTGCCAACGGGTCCATTTGGGTCCGTACCCAACAAATTGTCAGTGTCAGTTTTCCTCGATAACGGACCGGGGACCTAAGCCCAGGACGTTAAAAATATTATCAGAGCAGGTTCCCTCTGATAGTGGAAATGGCTACCCGAGAGGTGGAGCCACCCCTACAAAGAGATAGGAGGAAATGGCTACCCGGAGCGTGCAGCCGTCACTGTCACCGCGAATAAGTGATGTGACATGTCGCAACGAGGATGTTGCTTGCGAATTTAAGTGGAGGAGGTTGTAACACCCATACCCCTATAGATAGTACCACATCTAAAACTCACTAAAGTGTGAGAGTTGGTTATAAGTGGTGGGGATTACTACTTGACAATTTGAGCTTAAGCATTTTGAGTGATTGCCAACAGGCCCATCTGTGGGGTACCCAACAAATTGTTAGGGTCAGTTTTCTCGAGAACGGACCGAGAACCTAAGCTCGAAACGTACATCTCATTAGTGAGGTACTAGTAAATATTTAATTCCGCTCACTGACAACCACAGATATATGCACTACTCATAAACAACTTATCATCGAGGCAACTGATGTGGCCCTGATGATTATTAGATTACAGCGACGACAAAGAATTAAAGAGCATAATATTTGGATATTGTGGTGTTGCGTTAATTTAGTTTATGGGGATGAGGCGATTTTTATCTTATCAATGTTCCATGGTGTCTGCAAATGATACCTTTTGATGCCATGCAAGTGTGTCTATATATATATAGAAAGAGAGAGAGGATAGGGAGTATGTACCCGGGTGCATGTAATTTTACATGCATCCGGCCCTATAACTTCTACTTTTTTATTTTTTCGAAAAATACCGCCATTTATATTCATCTATATATCCCTCCTATATGTCATTCAAATTTCGTCAGAAACAGAGACTCTTACACCCTCCATCCAGAAGTGGTCGATTACATCAATTCTAAGACCGTTAAAATTACATGTTCTAGACGGAGGGCGTAGGAGTCTCTATTTCTGACGAAATTTGAATGGCATATAGGAGGGATATATAGATGAATATACATGACGGTATTTTTTGAAAGAATAAAAAAAGTGGAAGTTATAGGGCCGGGTGCATGTAAAATTACATGCACCCGGGTGCATACTCCCTATCCTCATATATATATATATATATATATATATATATATATGGGATAAATGGGGCTACCCCCTAGGGGGAGCTAACTTGGCTCCCCCCGCCCCATTTTCACCATTTTTTATTTTTTTTTTAAAATTTCTTTCATGAATATTTCATCACTATATCCCTATATTATGCTATTAAAATTTCGTGCGAAACAGAGACTCCTACGACCTCCATCCAGACAGTCATTTTTTAACGGTAACAGGATTTTTTAAATCGACCCCATTTGGATGAAGGTCGTAGGAGTCTCTGTTTCACACGAAATTTTAATATCATAATATAGGGATTAAGTAATGAATTTACACGGTTTTAGATTTCAAAAAAATAAAAAAATTATGTCAAAAAGGGGCGGGGGGAGCTAAGTTAGCTCCCCCTAGGAGGCATACACATTTTTCCCTCTCTCTCTCTCTCTATATATATATATATAGAGAGAGAGAGAGAGAGGAAAGGGAAGCTACATCATGATGTAGCTAACCTTAGCTACATCAGGGGCAATTTCGTCCTCCTTTTTTTATTTTTTTCGAAATTTCCATGATGGATTTTAATAACTATATCCCTCTAATATGTCATTCAAATTTCGTCAGAAACAGAGACTCTCACGGCCTTCATCCAGACAATCATTTTTTATCGGTCACAGATTTGCTGTATATTACCTGTTCTGGATGGAGGCCCTAGGAGTCTCTGTTTCTGATAAAGATTGAATGACATATTAGAGGGATATAGTTATGAAAATCCATCATCAAAATTTCGAAAAAAAATAAAAAAGAGGACGAAATTATCCTTCATGTAGCTAAGATTAGCTACATCATGATGCAACTTCCCTTTCCTCTATATATATATATGGGAAAAGGGAGTATGCTCCCTAGTTGTAGCAACCTTAGCTACTCCCACCCCTATTTTCCCCTCATTTTTTATTTCTTTGGAAAATAAAAATTTGTAAATTCATCATTATATCCCTCTCACATTCTATTAAAATTTCATCAGAAACAGAAACTCCTACGGCCTCCATCCAAACAGGGTCGATTTAAAAAATCCTACGACCGTTAAAAAAATGACGTTTGGATGGATGGCTTAGGAGTTTGTTTCTGACGAAATTTTAATAGAATGTTAGAGGGATATAGTGATGAATATAAAAACTTTTATTTTCCAAAGAAACAAAAAAATGAGGGAAAAATATGGGTGGGAGTAGCCAATTGGCTACAACCTGGGTGTAGCCTCATTTAACCCTATATATAGCTAACATCATGATGTAACCTGGGTGTAGCCTCATTAAACCCTAAACCCTAAACCCTATATATAAGGTTAAATGAGGCTACACCCAGGTTGTAGCCAATTGGCTACTCCCACCCATATTTTTCCCTCATTTTTTTGTTTCTTTGGAAAATAAAAGTTTGTATATTCATCACTATATCCCTCTAACATTCTATTAAAATTTCGTCAGAAACAGAGACTCCTAAGCCATCCATCCAAACGTCATTTTTTTAACGGTCGCAGGATTTTTTAAATCGACCCTGTTTGGATGGAGGCCGTAGGAGTCTCTGTTTCTGATGAAATTTTAATAGAATGTGAGAGGGATATAATGATGAATTTACAAATTTTTATTTTCCAAAGAAATAAAAAATGAGGAGAAAATAGGGGTGGGAGTAGCTAAGTTGGCTACAACTAGGGAGCATACTCCCTTTTCACATATATATATATATATATATATATATATATATAGGGAAAAATGTGTATGCCCCCTAGGGGGAGCTAACTTAGCTCCCCCCGCCCCTTTTTGACATAATTTTTTTATTTTTTTTGAAATCTAAAACGTGTAAATTCATTATTAAATCACTTTATTATGCTATTAAAATTTCATGCGAAACAGAGACTTCTACGACCTCCATCCAAATGGGGTCGATTTAAAAAATCCTGTTACCGTTAAAAAATGACTGTCTGGATGTAGGCCATAGGAGTCTCTGTTTCGCACGAAATTTTAATGACATAATATAGGGATATAGTGATGAAATTCCACGGAAGAAAATTTCAAAAAAAAATAAAAAAACCGGGCGAAATGGGGCGGGGGGAGCCAAGTTAGCTCCCCCCAGGGGGCAGCCCCATTTATCCCTATATATATATATATATATATATATATATATATATATATATATATATATGAGGAAAGGGAAGCTACAACATGATGTAGCTAACCTTAGCTACATCGGGGGCATTTTCGTCCCTTTATTTTTTATTTTTTTCGAAAATACCACCGTAGATTTTCATAACTATATCCCTCTAATATGTCATTCAAATTTCGTCAGAAACAGAGACTCTTAAGGACTCCATCCAGACAGCCATTTTTTAACAGTCACAACTTTGCTGTATTTTACATGTTCTAGATGGAGGTCGTTGGAGTCTCTGTTTCTGACAAAATTTGAATGACATATTAAAGGGATATAGTTATGAAAATCAACGATGATATTTTCGAAAAAAATAAAAACAAAGGGACGAAAAAGCCCCTGATGTAGCTAAGGTTAGCTACATCATGTTGTAGCTTCCCTTTCCTCTCTCTCTCTCTCTCTCTATATATATATATATATATATATGGGTAAAATGGGGCTGCCCCCACCCCTATTTTTCCCAAATTTTTTTATTTTTTTGAAAAATAAAAATTTATATATTCATCATTATATCCCTCACATATTCTATTAAAATTTCGTCAGAAACAGAGACTCCTAAGCCCTCCATCCAGACGTGATTTTTTTAACGGTCGCAGGATTTTTTAAATCGACCATGTTTGGATGGAGGACGTAGGAGTCTCTGTTTCTGACGAAATTTTAATAGAATGTGAGAGGAATATAATTATGAATATACAAATTTTTATTTTCCAAAAAAATAAAAAAATTTGGGAAAAATAGGGGTGGGAGTAGCCAAGTTGGCTACTCCCTGGGCGCAGCCCCATTTACCCCTATATATATATATGGGTTAAATGGGGCTGCCCCGGAGTAACCAACTTGGCTACTCCCATCCCTATTTTTCCTTCATATATATAGGGGCGGGGGCAGCCCCATTTTTTCCATATATATAGGGTAAAATGTTTATGCCCCTAGGGGGAGCTAACTTAGCTCCCCCCGCCCCTTTTTCACATAATTTTTTTATTTTTTTGGAAATCTAATACCGTGTAAATTCATTATTAAATCTCTATATTATGCTATTAAAATTTCGTGCGAAACAAAGACTCGTACGACCTCCATCCAAACGGGGTCAATTTAAAAAATACTGTTACCGTTAAAAAAATTACTGTCTGGATGGAGGCCGTAGGAGTCTCTGTTTCGCACGAAATTTTAATAGCATAATATAGGGATATAGTGATGAATATTCATGGAAGAAATTTTCAAAAAAAAAATAAAAAATTGGTGAAAATGGGGCGGGGGAGCCAAGTTAGCTCCCCCTAGGGGGCAGTCCCATTTATCGCTATATATATATTTATTACATGATAATACACCAAAATTGTATCACGTGGTCATACTTGGAACATTAAAAAAATTGATTTACAAATATCAAGATTGATTAGCACATTGAATTGAGATAATGTTGTAGGTCATAGTATTCTCCTTCGACGCAAAAATCTAATATTTTTTTAAAAAATTGAAAAATTTGATGACTAAGCGAAGTTTTCACATCTTAATGGTGCACACTTAGTCAAACTCATATGACTGTTATTTTTAAAAAATATCATAACCATGCATGGGAACCCACTTAGTGGTCTAGTGGTAGTACAGTGTGTCTACTACACAAAAGACCAGGGTTCAAATCCCAGTGTTGCAGTGGTTGCATTAGGTAGTCGACGGCCAACGTAAAAAATAGTCGAATCTTTCAGCATGGATTTGAGCAAGAATTCATGTAACCGACCCTACTTATAGTGGAAGAAGGCTTAGTGCATTTTTATCATAACCATGCATGGAGTAGAGTGTTGAGTTGTTAACTTGATGTGGGAGTAATTATCTTCGCTATTAGCTTTCAATAGTCAATGTAATCCAACTTATAGTAAGACTCTTATAATTTCCTTTATAAATTTGATCCAAGTGGTTTTCGACTGACAATATTCTTTATTTCTTCCATTATTTATGGCATTGTAATTTGATAAAATAATTATTGACAGTATAGTCTCATTTTTGAACTTGAAAAAAATGAACTACTTGTAAGGTGCTTTCGTAAATTATGCCTGCTTCAAAGTTAGGGAAGTGACACTTGGGGCTAGTTTGGTTGTTGGTGTACACCGATGTACACCGGTGTACCCTTCATTCCAACCCTCTCAATCCTCAACACGGTTTACTATTCACAGGGGTATCCCAACTCAACCCAACCCAATTACCAAATTTACCCTTGAAGTAACATATGAAAGAAAGAACACAATGAAGAAGTCAATAAATAATCGAGCTTTTAATGTAGTAAGTCGGAGTTGCCATGCATGGTAAGACAAGGTGAATCCATCAAAGATCTTAGCACTAGATTCATTAACATTATCAATTATCATGTAAAGAAGCCCAGAAAAGAATACACGAGCGGAAAAACTTGAAAAGTTCAGGCGCCTATAGGAAATACTAATGAATTTCCGATTCGATATAGGATGCAATTTCAACATGTTCTTGCATGGAAGAACATGGTTAAATAGCTTCAATTTTAGAATTAATCATTCACAAAACTTTGGTCAAACTTTAATACAACTATTCATATTCAACAACGCAACAACTATAAATATGCTGCCTATGTACAATTATCCCCTATATATAATAAATTTCTTGCCTTGACCTACATATAATTAATATCTTTCTCGTATTAATTTTCATGCATTGGAGACATTTACATGTCCACATACATAGACCTTTTTTTTAAAGATAAATTTCTTTCCTCGGTGACCTTTTTATGGACACGTTTATATTGTTTTACTGTAACGTATTCATGGACCAGTCATCCATATACAACTTGACATAGTAAGTATTAGTAACACTTCCATTTTTTCTCAATGTTTATCGTGTATAAACTTGATATTGACATAGATTAAAAAAATTACATAATTCACTCCAAACTAAATCATAAGGTCTCTCCGTCACCCAGTTTAGAATTTCAGAGATGGTCTCTTAACAAGCTCAAGGACATGTCCAAGAGGTATGATTTCTATTCTCATTGCCAAATGATTTTATTGCAATTTCATTTTCTTATTTCTTGATCTTGGGAATATCTTCCATCCAAAATACATGAGTTTGATGGGATGAGATATCTAATGTTCTATAGCATCCGCCAAATATAACATTTCGAACAAGGATTGTAGTATATGGTTAATAAAAACAATAGCTAGAGCAGCAAATTGAGTTCATATGCTAATAAACAAACCTATGTTCGAGTTCAATATGATAAAGAAGATCGTGGTGTGATTTGCAATCTTGCATATAAAAATTTATTGCTATTTTTTTCTCATGTGATTTCTTCCATCCAAAATTTGTAAATTGTACGTGAAAATTTTAGTTTACCGAAGCATCACATGTTGAACAGATTTGTAGTACATTATCGAGGGAAAAACAGAGCTTGCCAAAGCCTCCACACTCATAAATCCGCATCTCTTAAGTTATTTATCAATTAATACTTAAATCAAAATGATTTTGTTGCACCAAAATACTAACAAAAGTGAATATAAATCGTTGAAGAAAAATAATGATAGAACTTCCTTCTTGACTAAAAAAACTAAAAGGAGATTACATTTAGTGCATTTTTTTATCATAACCATGCATGGAGTAGAGTGTTGAGTTGTTAACTTGATGTGGGAGTAATTATCTTCGCTATTAGCTTTCAATAGTCAATGTAATCCAACTTATAGTAAGACTCTTATAATTTCCTTTATAAATTTGATCCAAGTGGTTTTCGACTGACAATATTCTTTATTTCTTCCATTATTTATGGCATTGTAATTTGATAAAATAATTGTTGACAGTATAGTCTCATTTTTGAACTTGAAAAAAATGAACTACTTGTAAGGTGCTTTCGTAAATTATGCATGCTTCAAAGTTAGGGATGTGACACTTGGGGCTAGTTTGGTTGTTGGTGTACACCGATGTACACCAGTGTTGGTGTACACCGATGTACACCAGTGTACCCTTCATTCCAACCCTCTCAATCCTCAACACGGTTTACTATTCACAGGGGTACCCCAACTCAACCCAACCCAATTACCAAATTTACCCTTGAAGTAACATATGAAAGAAAGAACATAATGAAGAAGTCAATAAATAATCGAGCTTTTAATGCAGTAAGTCGGAGTTGCCATGCATGGTAAGACAAGGTGAATCCATCAAAGATCTTAGCACTAGATTCATTAACATTATCAATTATCATGTAAAGAAGCCCAGAAAAGAATACACGAGCGGAAAAACTTGAAAAGTTCAGGCGCCTATAGGAAATACTAATGAATTTCCGATTCGATATAGGATGCAATTTCAACATGTTCTTGCATGGAAGAACATGGTTAAATAGCTTCAATTTTAGAATTAATCATTCACAAAGCTTTGGTCAAACTTTAATACAACTATTCATATTCAACAACGCAACAACTATGAATATGCTGCCTATGTACAATTATCCCCTATATATAATAAATTTCTTGCCTTGACCTACATATAATTAATATCTTTCTCGTATTAATTTTCACGCATTGGAGACATTTACATGTCCACATACATAGACCTTTTTTTCAAAGAAAAATTTCTTTCCTCGGTGACCTTTTTATGGACACGTTTATATTGCTTTACTGTAACGTATCCATGGACCAGTCATCCATATACAACTTGACATAGTAACTATTAATAACACTTCCATTTTTTTTCAATTTTTATCGTGTATAAACTTGATATTGACATAGATTAAAAAAATTACATAACTCACTCCAAACTAAATCATAAGGTCTCTCCGTCACCCAGTTTAGAATTTCAGAGATGGTCTCTTAACAAGCTCAAGGACATGTCCAAGAGGTATGATTTCTATTCTCATTGCCAAATGATTTTATTGCAATTTCATTTTCTTATTTCTTGATCTTGGGAATATCTTCCACCCAAAATACATGAGTTTGATGGGATGAGATATCTAATGTTCTATAGCATCCGCCAAATATAACATTTCGAACAAGGATTGTAGTATATGGTTAAGAAAAACAATAGCTAGAGCTGCAAATTGAGTTCAGATGCTAATAAACAAACCTATGTTCGAGTTCAATATGATAAAGAAGATCGTGGCGTGATTTGCAATCTTGCATATAAAAATTTATTGCTATTTTTTTCTCATGTGATTTCTTCCATCCAAAATTTGTAAATTGTACGTGACAATTTCAGTTTACCGAAGCATCACATGTTGAACAGATTTGTAGTACATTATCGAGGGAAAAACAGAGCTTGCCAAAGCCTCCACACTCATAAATCCGCATCTCTTAAGTTATTTATCTATTAATACTTAAATCAAAATGATTTTGTTGCACCAAAATACTAACAAAAGTGAATATAAATCGTTGAAGAAAAATAATGATAGAACTTCCTTCTTGACTAAAAAAACTAAAAGGAGATCACATTTATGCCATTACAAAAGATTGTAATATGTGAGCTACCTCTTTTAGGTCTTGTTTGGTTGTGTCATATCGATTTCTTAGTTGGACACGTAATGATTATATCATCAATTATGACACAATCTGTAATAGTTTTCTCTTTTGTATCACCCAAACCAATCGAACAAGTACAAAGGATAGAATTCGTTCTTCTTTTGTCTCGCCACTACAAATGCCACAAACTTTTGTATTTACACCTTAGTTCCTTACTAATTGATCAAAATGAAAAATTTGATCGCCTAGAAAATTACTTAAATTAAAGGGTTTTTATCAGTTGCACCCCTTTGAGATATTACAATATCAGTTATGCCCTTCTCTTTTTGGGAATATCAGTTATGCCATTAACTTTTTCCACAGTGATCACTTGTGCGCCTCAGGTTAGTTGTCATCAATCCCCAACGCAAACTAGCAATAATTTTGGGGAAACAGGGAGAATTAGATTAAAAAACAAGGGTTGAAAGTTCTTCCTTTCACCCCAGCCCTCCACCTCCACCTTCCAGCCCCTCTTCCTCTGGCTGCCCTGCCTTTCCGGTCCCTCCTCCTCCAACACCCTCTCCTTCCAGCCCCTCTTCCTATTCCAATCAATCCTCCCCATACATATCATTCTCCTCTGACCACCCCTCCCCATCCTGTCCCTCCTCCCTCCATACAACCCCTTCACATCCCCCCTTATGGTGCATCCTCCTCCTCCCCTGCCATCCCGTCCACCTCCAACCCCTCTTCCTCCCATCCAGTCCCTCCTCCGCCCCATACTTCTCCTCCCTCGACATCCCCTCCGCCTCAAGCCCCTCCTCCTCCTCCTCCCCATCCTCCTCCTCCGATTGCCCTCCCCTTCCAGCTTTTCGTCACCATCGAGACGTCACCCACCGAGCTTGTCATCATCGTAGAGGAGGAGGATGGGCTGGAGGAGGTAGATATTTTTCCTGTAATAGATCTCTTAACTAAACCATGGTTTGAATAAACCGTGGTTTAGTTCAACTAATTGATAGCCATAATAATGGAAGGGCACAAGTGATCATTGTGGAAGAAGTCAAAATCATGAATGATATTACCAAAAAGGAGGGACATAACTGATATTGCAATATCTCAAAGGGACACAATTGATAAAATCCTTAATTAAAATATCAACTGAATAAGCCCTAAGCTATTGGGGATGCAAACGGATAGTGATATATCCGTATCCGATCCGCCGCCATATTCTTTTTATACATATATTGACATTCGTATATGTATTCATTTTTAAATGGATACAGATATTAATATCACTTTAATATCTACAAGCATTCATATATGTATATGTATATTTATTTTCATATTATAATAATTGTGATTTATTTTAAACCATGTTTAACATAAATCTATACATTTTCACTATATTTGGTAAAGTTATTATGATATAAGCACATTTCCTATATCATATCTATTCCATCTAATACATATATATTTAAGTTAAATTATAAAATATTTGTTATATTACTCATATACGATCAATATCTGTTTTACATATATATCATTTTTAAGTATATGGTAATATACTCTTAATATCCTTATTCGATCAATATTTCTTTAACTCTCTCGGCATCTCTCGTAATCTATTCATCAATATGTCACCATATCCACTTGACACCTCGATCCTCTATCCTGATGCTGCGAATTCTTAGGTGATTATGCCAATGACTCGAGTCGATGCTGCAAACTATCCAGCGACCACCACCTCGAGCTCTTCTTTTGATATAACCAACTATTGGATGGATACATTAATGCCTCAAGCCCTTCCGCATATTTCGCAAACTCTCACATGTGGCTTGTGCCAACACCTCAGGTTCTTACCCCTGATATCATAAACTATGGGAGAGTTGGGCTAATGTCTCATGTCTTTAGTTTGATGCCTTTTCTCCTTCTGACTTCAACGTCTTTATTGGAGAAATATGTGATTGGAAAACCGTATCTGATTACATCAATTGATGATGAAGATGATAATTTTATCTTTTGCTAGAATAATGAGGTACAAAATTATATCGAGGGCTTTGAGTATATAAATGCTGTGTATGAATGTCTGGAATTTCAAAAAAAAATCTCTATATTTTTAGTTCATAATTTTATATGAAATTACTATTGTTATTGTTTGGAAATTTACTAAATTATGTTAAATTCAAATTTTTAAATTCGTTGTTTTATAATTTGATCAATACATATAGTTATTTTTTCCATTATCAAATAAATATATTATTGGACTAGTATAACACTCTTTATTCACAAGTACCCAGGTATAACACATAATCCATTTTAAATAATGGCTACATAACTCAAAGGAACACCATTGTAATCGGAGCGGATCATCTCGTAGACCTTGTAATGCGATTCGGGGTGGGTTGTATGTGAATAATACGACCCATTTATATGAAAATTCATAGTTGTCAGAGTGGAAGATGGAGAGAAAGAGGGACGAGTAGAAAGGGGTAAAACTACAGGTTGAGAAGGAGGAGACAATTATTTCCATCGTTGATTATTTTCCATGAACTTGTTGGTGGCATTGTTCTTATAGCGATGCACTCCTCATCATATCTTCTTCAATGGTTTTGTAGGAGTCCCTTCAACATTAGTATAAGAAATTATACACACTAAGGGAGAAGTGAGGTTTATCTGTTATTTTTGTTCTATTGATTTGCAGGATAAGAAATGGATAAGTGTTACCGATAAATACACAAGGAATAATTTAATCATGACGCTAACCTATGATAATCTCTTTATCTATGGATAAATAGATGTTATCCAGCATTGAAACAATAGAAAAATGAGAATGAGAATTAGTGAGTGGCTTGGGGGGAGAGGTTGGTTAGGGAGATGAGAAGATAGTGCATTAACATGAAAATGAAAAGCTTTTATAGGAGATATAATATACTTGTGAAAATGGAAGTGGCATAAGTTTTATTGTAGCCTTTTGCATGGGCGTAGATGCTGAAATCTGAAACTAAAGGCAGATATTTTATGTATACTCTATATGATGGGAAGGAAAATGAGAAAGACATAGGGGTCAACCCAATCGCTCGAAAAAAGAGTTGAATGGGATGAAGACCTCACACAAGTTTTTATGATGTTCCCACTCTTCAATGAAAACAAAACATGGGCTAGTGTGGCTTCCAACTTTACATTATGATGGGATGAGGATTTCTGGCACACGAGACTTCCAAGGAAGAAGAGATGGTGAGTGATAAATATGTGATTTATCATCATATTTCATATTTATTATCCCTATATCTTAGACATCTCAACATAATCTAATCCTAATTAAGATTAATTAACAAACTACCCCTGTTCCTAACTAACACTAATTATTGTAAATAATTGACTATATTATTGTGATTTATTTTCTATCTTTTCTTAATTATTAAAAAACTCAAAAAATAGATAATTATTGTATATATTTGTTTTGGCATTAGATATAAACTAAAACTATAAAAAATAATAAAAGGAATTAAAAAACAAGTGTTTTTATTCCTTAAAAATTCTTACAAATATATATATATATGACTTATTTTGATTTTTTGTTCAACATAAAACTTATATATCTCATCAAGATCTGCAACCTTCATGTTTTAACACTTTTCTGATTTGTAGCTTGTAATTATTTTCTTTTTGATTTTTTCTTTATTTTTATCAATTTATAATTTTCCTATGGGTCACGTCGCGCCCCCAGGGCCGCCCACGTGGCCCATCCCTACTTTGACATCTGCATGCTCCACAGCCTTTGATCTGAGCTAGATGGATCTGATTCTCCACCCTTTGTTCCTTCATCGCCCCTTACCCATCGATCTGAATCCATCTAGCGCATCAGAACCACAAGTTTAGACCTCTTCGCTCAACCGCACGATCCAAGTGATGGATGCTATCTACTCGTACCCATTGTCATCTCAACCCTTAGATGTAAGTGACTTGATCGCATCAGGAGCGTTCATTCGCGCCCGTGCCCCATCACTGATCTTCAAGGGCAATGTACGATGGTTAAAAACCACATGCACCACCTCATGTAATATTTGAGCCCCTCCTTCAAAACCACTGCCATCATCCCCGTTCTTTCCAGTCCACAATTCTCACGAGCCCCATCCTAGCCATCTTCTTTCCTCCTGTAACACAAGAAGGCGAGGATGAGTGAAGACGACTATCGGCTCTGGTGTTGACCCATGGTCACTATGGCCATGCCACGATCATTCCATGGTCGTTTGAACTCTCTAGTACACCTGCTCAGATTGAGCAAAGACCAGAGCTTCACTCGAAGCTCAACCCAACCTTGTCTTCACCTCCGGTGACTTCGTCCATCTTTATGTAACTTCCCCTAACTTTCCTTCAAGTTTTATGTCTTTTAATTAGGCACATATAAACACCTTCACTCCAAATTGAATGTGCATCCATCTTCACTGTACATCCTCCACCTTCGCACAACCTTCCATTCACCATTTCCCTTAGGCAAACCCTCTTTCCACCCCAGGTTTTCTTCGTCATCCCGTCAGAGAAGAACCCACTGGACCTCCACTTCTTCACTGTTATAGGTCCCCAAATCACCCCATCTCACACATGCACATGCTTCAGTTATCACGTAACCCATATGTAGGTAGACTCTTCAATGGCCCGAGGATCTAGAGCAGCTCTGTTCTAGGAGTTCTGCTCTGATGTGGTGGTGTCGACTCGACTGATCAATCACCCTCAATACTCCCTATTGCCTCTAAGATCTTAACCGATAATTCAGGAACCTTTGCCGCCTTTCAACTGCTAGGAGGAGCTCGGAGGAGGAATTGGGAGCTTGCCGGAGGAGTTAGGGAGAGTAGATGCCATCAGATCATATCTGATCCAGTGGCCCAGATGTCATGCCATCCTCGGAGCCGGACCAAGACCTTCGGTGGTACTGAAGCTGCTCCAAACTCACTCAGGTTGCCTAGGGGATCAAGCCACTTGTGCCGGACTGAACCTCACGTCGAGCCTCCGCCCATGTGTCCGACATGTGTTTGCTTAAGAATGTTTCAGACATGCCAATGAATTCTTCAAATTGCATTTAGGTCATGAACTGCATGTGTCTCATGTAGAGGTCTTGGATAAATTGTGTAGGAGCCCGTAGGTTTCTTGAAATTGCAAAACGATCCCACAAATTTGGGTAAATTACAAGGAAGGCCCATCGGGTTTTCACAATGGCAAAATTGTTCCTAACATGACCTGTTTGAGATATTTTGTACTTATTTCTCTTATTTTCATGATTCCATGCGATGTGATGTTTTGATCATCTTCATCAAGAGCTGGAAATGCTTCGTGAGGGTCCTGAGAATGATGTCTTATTAGCTATGATCGGACCTTAAAACACTACTCGCATTATGAGTCATGTTGGCAGAGATGGAGCTGCAGAAGGTCTCAGAAGTAGCTTCCCTTATACAGGGCGTTGATGTGAGCGGAGACTGGTGAGCAATTACAGGGTCAAATGCCTCGATTCCCTACCTAGTGTGTGAAATAGTAAGTTCGACGAGGGGAAGGCGGGAGCATAATTGCAACTTACAAAACTTTGTCTCTATTTGAGATAAGCTGAATTGTACTCTTCCTAGATATACCTGGTGGATTGACTTAGGTACCACTTGTCACGTGCACCTTGCAAGGCTTCAAAAACCACATGACTCCAAGTGAGGCTTTCTTATCACTTGATAACATATCATCTAGCTCTCTTTTATAGTCAAAGTCTATCTGGGCACGAATACTAAGCGGGCGGGAAGAAAACGTCTAGCTCCGTTCCGAAGCTTCTGCTCCTATGTTTATCTAATTGAAGCAAAGGGATAAGGGGATTTCTCTTGACGCTCACCCCAACTCATGATGACCGGTGCATGCAAGCTACCTTTGTGCTAGTTATCTCTTCGTCTGAATTTCCACTCGCCATCACTCATAGACTCCACAGTTATGACTTTGGACCTCTTTGCTTATAACTTGAGCATATGGACTCCAATTTCAATGATTTTAATTTCATTTTAATGCTTATTTAATTATCTTCTAATGGCATGATTAATTCGCTGATTTAACACCAAGGATAGCATGCTAAAATTAGAGATACATGTGCCACACTACTTGGTTAGTTAAATGTCATTAAATGAACTTGGATTTATTCATTTAAATTGTTGCTCGATTTATTGATTATTTTAGGGGTATATATGTAATTATATATATTTGCATTGCATTACATTTTGTTGCATTCCGTGCTTCATTTATTTACACAAAATAAAATTAAAAATTGCATCATGTTCATTCATCATATGTTGCATCGTATTATTGTGCATTGTTTATCTGTTGACCTCAGCACATGATCTTTTCACTTAATCTACATATTAAAAGTTGATTAACCAATTTGATAGCACGTGTTCTTGTGTTCGACCTTTTGTACACTTACCAAGTTAAAAATTCTCTACCAACTCAAAAGTGTGGTTCTTTGCTTGGTCCACACCTCCCATTCTACGATAAAACACGACTCCTAAAGAGGTGAAAAAGTGGTTCATCAGTGTGCTATCAAAAAGGTATGGGCTTTTTCCTCTTAAAGCATGTAGTAACAATTAAAGTATCTAATTGTTAAACATGTGAGCCTCAGACGAACCATTACTACAAGAAAAGTTATTATAATATTTTTATATACCAATAAAAGTTATTGATTTTCACTCCCTATATGAGATTAATGAATGCATGCATTTATGAGGTCCTGTAGTACAATTAGGATCACTTACCATGGAAATCTTGATGATCATTTAGTTGTTCATCCAGTGGTTGGATCATAGAGGCTATGTTAAGATGATATCTAAGGAGTTAGATTGAGGACTCATTTAGCACCGTCAAATTATTGTCAAAAAAGGATCTCCATACTGAGAAGGAGATGGTGATCCTTACTCCAAAGGTTGATATCCGAACAACCTCTTGATGCATGTCCTCTTTATAGGAGTGGAGACTCAGAGGTATCAGATAAGTTACATAAAAGAGTTGACTTAACGAGATCGAGATAATCAAGACCTATATAATATGTTGTCATGATATAAGCATGCATCCTCTGGCTGGAGACATATGTATCTTTCTATATATATGTATGTACATTAGGCACACGATTAGGTTGATGACCTAATCAAGGTCTATACACTGGTGAACTGGTGTGCATACAAGGGCATATAAGTAATATGATCTCTCAAAAGGATCACACAAGTTAACCACTGAACCAGAAGACATGAGCTCACTCGTGAGATATTGATACCAACCAAATTCCATCGATGGTCGTCTTGCTTTGGAAGCATGACAATATTTCTAGGTATGATATGTGCTTTTGAAAAACATATGATCGATACTAACTCCCAATGATAGAATGAGAAACTTAGTGATAAAACTCTGAAGAAAACATTTCAAATATGAATAAGAATTTCAAGTTTATTCTAGGTCTTCCAGTATGTAGGATGTACGAGCATTAAGAATATTCGAGGTTGATGTGATCTTAGTCAGTTATATAACAGTGACACTTCCGTTTCGAGATAGTGATGAAATAGGTTTAGATTTTAGTGACTCCAATCAATAGACTAGTTATCTAATCTTAGTCCAAATGGTGGATATTGATCTGAATATGATTCATATGCAATGCAAAGATTAGATATTCTGTATGACTAGATCATGCATTTTTTGAGAGGTCTTCTAGATCTGCATACGAGATTAGATATCAGTATCCAAGTTACTATACATGGAATATATAATCACCATGTCCTTATTTCCAAGTATTCACAGAGAAGACACATTGATTTTGAAAAGAGTTCAGGAATAATTCCACTACTGATAGTATTTGAGCACTAAAATAATGATGATTAAATTGGATTTAACTATAACTAATAATATGGATATGATTCACATTATTTGAAAATATGTAGAAAGGCATCTAAGATTAATGTGGATATCTCCATCCACAATAATAATAAATACGGTGAATGTAATTCATAATATCATAGCAAGATTTAATTGTAAATATGATTTGCAATTTATAAGTAAATGTGCATTAGATTCACCTTATATCATTAATTGTGAATTGGATTGATGTTGTATAATTAAATGTAAATATGATTTACATTTACTATTTAGTGGAAGAATATGATTCACAAATATCAATGACACGATTGAAATTATCACAAAATAATTTATATATTTTTTGATGGAAGTTCAAGCAATAAAATTATTGCACATGTAGAAACTTGGTGGAGATTGAGATCTCATTGATTAAGGAATGAAGTGGAGAACCCTTCACTACAAATAGGAGTGGACAACTGTCACACCCCCAAATTCCGTGATCGAGAATGATCGTGCAGACACGGTAGCTGGATGCTCGAGAATGATTGATGGAGCTGGACTTCAGGAGGAGTCCGAAAAATATGGATATCAGGGAAATTATCCACGAGAGTCTGGAGGCTCTACCGTACGTGATGGAGAAGCGTCACACAGGACACTGGCTCGGTGGCAGAGTGTCATGGTGCTTGTAGCAGTGCGAGCGCAACGGGTACAGACAGCAGTGCAAGACATGACAGTGGATGCACGTAGTCGTACATACGCGAGCGCAGAAGGGCGGTACGTAGTGAAGCAGTACACATTGAGAAGAAATGCGATACGGTCACAGAGGCGTACGCACGAAGGCGCACGGTATCAGTATTGATGCGTAGCGGTCCAAGGAGGCATGGAGCATTGCAGGTGCTGAGTACGAGCATTGTCGAGCATGATCGGTAGTTCACGTACGAGAGTGGTCTGGAGGCCACGATAGCGAAGTTCTGGAGGACTTCCCCTTAGCATGGAGAACACTAAGGAAGGGTTTACCGCACGAGGGTCTGGAGGCCGCGGGTTCCCTTTGACACAAGACCAAGTGTTCGGTGGCACTTGGTGAATTATGGAAAAGCTGCATCAGCAAGCATTGGAGCGCGAATGTGCTGATGACTGGACGGTTGACTGGGCGTCAACCGTGCGGGAAGACGAAAGGACAACAAGGGAGTCGAAGAGACGAGCAGACGAAGAGTTGCTGAGGAACGCGAAGGGTTGCTGAAGAACTCGAAGGGTCTCTTGTGTCTTTATGTATCATTATTGTAGATGTAATAATGGGTGTCCCTTGGGTTGCCTTGAGTCTTGTATATAAGGAGAGGTGGTGGCTCATTTGTAAACACACAAGTGTAGAGTGTCCACCCACTCCTAAAGAGTTCCCCTTCTAATAAAGAGAAGAGCTTTGTGCCCGTGCTCGTGTGATTGCTTGGTAGAGTTCTTGAGCGTGCTTGAGAGTGTTCTTGAGCGATCCGGAGTTCGTGCTCGTGTTTGTGTTGGAAGCATCGGTACGCTAGCAAGCAGGAGTGCGAGAAGAGTTGGAGCGCGTCCGTGACCGTTCTACTCGGGAAGGCTGGTTAGCTACGGGTTAGCTAACGCCGCACAGGATCGGTCGAAATCGATAGCGGGATTTTGACCCTGTGACAACAACCATGGTGGAGACACTATGGTGGCCGTCCAAAAGGAAGGATTCTCTCCTCTTTCTTATTTCTTATACATGGAGATTAATTTTAATGTTTCAAATTACTGCAACAAAATATTGACCATTTATTTTATCAGGAGTGCATCATAGCCATCCAATTATGTAAAAAGAAAGGTTGATCCTAGATCTTTCTTTACACAATTGAATTGAAACTCTCTCTCCATACACATCCAAACTCTCTCTCTCTCTCTCAACTCTTGATGGCCATCCACTTTATGTTTTTGTTGAGTGAATGTGATCATCATCTCGTTGTTGTGTTGCTGGATTGATCCTTCGTGGAACTCCATCTTATTCAGCACCTTGTGCTCACGAAGAGATTACGGATTTTATGAGACGAAATCAAGAGTTTCCTTACTCGGATCTCTGCTTCAAGTTGTGGGAAGCACACATCTCATCCATGCATCCACAAGTGATGTCTGTGTTGGACCGGACTTGAGATAAGAGACCTCTCCATTTAGAAACTCATGGATCACGATCACGCTTCAAGAGTTAACCCCAACACATGTGTGTGATCTTGATAAAATGACATGGAAATGGTTCCCATGTCACGTGATTTCATCGAAAATTTTAATTTCTCATGCCCCTTATGACTAGTATGACTAGTCGACCTAGATCATATAATATACAATCTCCATACTTCTTTGATATGTGAGGCAAAAATCCTCACCTTTAAGTGGTATTAGAACCTTGATCTAAGGTCTTATATGTAATCTAAACCCTAAGGAACAATGTTTCGGATTTCAGATATGCTGAGAAATCGTTGTTTCTCACATAAATGTAATTTTCGAATCGGTTTTTGTTTATATGAAAAAACTAATGTTTTGTTCTATTTAAATAAATTTTTAGGATTCTAAATTGTGTTCAGAATGTCTGAAACTATCCTCAAAATATCCACCAAAGGTTGGCAATGAATGACAATGAACATATCATCTACTTTTTTATTGTTGGTATTTTTGTAGAGAATATAATATTTATATGAATTTATAAGAGGACACTTGCAAGTGAATACAAGTAATTTTTAAAATTAACATATAGCTTGTGGAAAATATGGAGAATCTTAGTTTGAATAATCGTGTCCTTTATCTTCGTAAACTTTCATTGAGATAATTTATATGTGGATGCAGAATATGAGCTCAAAATCACTAACTTTAAATGATTTTTAATTTACACACACATATTCTGAATTACACAAGCAATGTAAAATATAGATCATGCAATTATCTATTCATGAAAAAATAATGAGCATGAAATGATAAAGTATGTGAACCAACCAAACAAAATTCTAACATGATCATCAAAACTACACATTCATGGAATTCTAACAAAAAAAGTTATACAAGCCATGAAAAATAAAAAAACATAGAGATGGAATAGAGCACGATGATAAAATTAGTTTTTTTAGTATTAAAATTGCACTGAGTAAAATCGTCCAAATATATATACCAATGTGAAGGAGAATCCTCAGAGGAGGTCTTTCTCTATAATATCTCGGGCTTTGGTCCCCAAATCGTTTTCGAAGAAACTAACCTAACAACTTTTTGGGTTCATGCATAATGGAGCTCGTTGACAATCACTAAAAATGCTTAAGCCTAAATTGTCAAGCTGTAATCCCCAACTCTTATAACCCACTCTCAGAATTCATAAATTTTAAATATGGGACTATGTTTGTGTTGTAACAACCTCCTCCACTTTCATTCAGAATGTCCTCGTTGCATTATAACCCATCGCTTATTTCTAATAACAATAGTGGTTGCATGCTTGAGTTTTAGGTTCCCTTTCTTGGCCACTTCCCTATCATAGGGAACCCATTCTAATATCAATTTTAATGTCCCAAGCTTAGGTCCCCACACTGTTATTGAGGAAAACCAACCATGCATTTTTGTTGTATTTAACCCCAATTGAACCTGTCAACAATCACCCAAAATGCTTAAGCACAAGTAGTCAAGTTATAATTCCCACTCTTATAACCTGCTCTCAAACTTTGTAAGTTCAAGATGCGAGACTATGTTTGAGGGGTTACAACAAGTTTGTAATAGAACATACCATGTAATTTGGCATAAGTGCAAGGATATACAATGACACTATAAATCCATTATCAATCCTTGATGTTAATCAACGAATATTCAAAAGAAAGTAACTTTCTCATAAAATTCCTAACAATGAATCATTATAAGAATTTCGTCATTACAATTCCAACAAGGGTAAATTTGCAAATAAAAATATCATTAATGCAAATTCAATGTCCTTATTCTAGTGGACATATAAATATCCTTTAAATCTCCACACAATAAACCGTCACCATGTTAAATACAGTCCCAAATCTAAAAGTTACGAAGTTTGAGATTGCGTTATAAGAGTAGAGCTTTACTACTTTTTTATGGATTGGGGTTGTGGAGGAGATAAAGGGGTTGATCCCAGATTTTTGGAGTGGAACCTACTGCTTCTACCATCAGATCATAAGGTGAGTTGGAGCTTTACTACTTGACAAGATGGACTTCAGAATTTTGGTTGGTTGGTAACAAGTTCAATAGAGGTAAACCCAATGAGTTTTCCCTGTCAATTTTCCTCAATAACAGTTCAGAGACCTAAGCCCAGGACAATATAAATGGTATCAGAGCGAGTTACATTTGATAATGGAAACGACTACTCGAGGGAACCTAAGCATGTAGCATGCATATGCCATTATTGCTGGAAATAAGTGTTGGGGCATATAGCAATGACGACATTCTGAATATAAGTGATGGAGACTGTAACACCCGCAAACATAGTCTTACATGTAAATCTTACAAAGACTAGAGTATTACTTGACAATCTGAGCTTACATATTTTGAGTGATTATCAACATGTTCAGTTTGGCCCGAACCTAACAAGTTGTATGGGTCAATTTGAGTTATACATAAATAGTTCCACGCGAAACTAGTTTTACAAATAGAGTCCAATTTTCACTGTTTATTCTTACACTGTGTGATTTTTTTATCTTCTTCTTCAATGCAATTTCTCAGGAGAACTTTAAAAGTGAATTTGATTTAAATGGAGTTATAAATAAATAGTCATATTTCTATAGGTTGATATTTTTACTAACTAGGGTTTTTAGTATATTTTTAGTTATTTTAAAGTATTTTACTCAACTTTTTCTTAATATGATTTAGTTTTCCAAATAAGATAAAAATAATTAACTCTATTCGAATTAGAAATAAAAATATTTGAAATGTACTCTTCTCTTTTTTACTTTTCTTTTTTTGTTAAATAAGTTATTCTAACTTATTTTTGGATACATAATTATAAGATTTACAAGGTTATTGTGATTTTCTTCTTTATTGTTTGTACGATTCATATTCACAATCTTCTCGAATCCTTTTTACCTAAATTTCTTGCTTTATTCGTTTTACAATTTTTAAGTGTCATTTAGTTTATTATGTTTGAAACTTTTTTACAAAAAAATGAATTACGTGCATGGTAAGAATCTTATCTCAATTATCATGTATGATTATGATGATTATGATACTTATCAAAACCCTCCATCAACTTCCTCTAATGCATGATGTTCATCTTAAAACAACTGAGCACAATGGCTACAAACTCTAAATAACTTGACAACCCCTTTTACTCTCCAAACTTTACCTTATAAAGATCTATCTTGCTTAGCATGTCACGATTTTTATCGAGCTTTGCCACTGCATGCTCCGTCCAATATTAGTGAGCTTTGGTTCGCCACTAGGACCTCCTTCTCCTCCTACTTGGCCATCAATCTTGTTATCGTCACCCTATAAATTGATCCTCTTCAAAGAGTTTTTCTAAAATCCAATCCGCTTGATAATAACCACCCTCATATCAACATTGATCTTTTTTTCCCATTGACAACAACCTTTACATGCCTTTTTTATAGATTTCCCCTTTTGACATCGTTTATGGGTTGTCGGGCTTGATGTTCATTCTATAATTACGAAGATGGATGATCTTCTCATCTCAAGATTTGCACAACCTTGAGCTAGTACATTGTCCTCTCATCCCTAACTCCACTCAACCTCAACTCTCCCCTTCTCCTAAAACCCTCTCATTCTATTCATGATCCTCGTTGAAGTTGCCTAAATTTAGACTGAGCTTGCTTACACATCTTCCATTCTCAAGCTTCAAACATCCACTATTATCGCTTACAAGATTGACCTCCTCGTTCTCTCTATAAACGATCATGTTTTAATATACCTTTCTTATGTACTCCTTCGATGAGAGAGTGGGTATGAAAGATAGGATAAGAACAAGGAGACTATTATCCATCATTAGATTGTTAGATTTGTGATGAATATATAAAGGGAAATAATTTAATGAAGTAAATTGACAATAACTAAACTGTGTAAATCATGAGTAATAACGTAATTTAAAAAATGATAGGTGTTATAATATAATTTTAGAAGATCACGAATGTATGGGTGTACGATCCTTATAAACCAGACAAAAAAGAAACCTTTAATGATAATACATATATAAGCTTTACAAAAATAAATCAAAGGCCAAAATACAAGTTGTCTTATGAAAGGATCTAAATATCTAAAAATAAAAAGAGTCTTCCTTCCAAAATTACATTGTCTCGTTTATAAAGTGAACTATTTATTTAACTATATTTCCATACTACATTATACATTTGATACCATTACTTTTAGAAAACAAGGAAGCCACACTGTCCATGAAAAAAATTTGATGGAGCTATAAGGAAAGATTGCAATATGTGAGGGAGTCCGTGAAATATAAATGAGGGTCTTTACCGACAATATCACCAAAAAGTGGGAATGTCTAAGGCACCACCAAGTGTAAAAAGGAAAAGTAGGTGGAAGAAGATCTTTACTGCTTACTAAGAAAGGGAATTCCATTGTGAATTTGACCAGAAAAAGAGGTCATTTGGAAAAGAGCGAAATATTGTAATTTTGAACATAAAAACAAGAGTTGTGCTATGTAGTGGAGAAGGGTGTGAACAGAGAGGCTTGGTTGAAGGGCTCTCATGTTAGGATTAGCTAGAAAAATAAGGAGAGGAGGATAGGGTTAAAAGTTTGTTTTATCTGATTTTCTGAATCTCATAGATGATAAAAGGTCAAAATTATTAGCACGTTCTTATATGATCCCTTTCTCTTTGCATATGTGGAATAAAACTATTTAATTTCAAATATATAAATCAAATTCGTATCTAATCCTTTTTTATTTGAAAAAAGTTTCAATTTATTCTCAACAAAATCTTGATCGCATTCAAACTTTCAAATAAATATAATTTTATTTGCAATCTATACTTTTGAAATTAATGATTTTATCGTGCTCTAAATTTACCTAGACTTTATTATGAATTTATTTCTGAAATATTCTAGCAGCGGATATATCCACTCTTTTCCCTTACCAAAAAAGTGGAAAACAATTGTTCCACTAATTCATATTGAGTGCTCAATCCAACTAACAATTGAAAAAAATAACATAAACAACTAACTCCGTCCAACTTAGACTTTCCTTCTCTCCTTTTGTTGTGTCATTAGAAAAATGATTTCTCTATCATCATTATGTATTTTTAAAAAATTAGAGTAGAATAGAGAAGAGCAATATTGACATTCATGAGATGACATATCAAATCCGCCTTCCAATATGGGTCTATCAGTGCAAAATAAGCTTCACACCATTCTTTATGAGTTGGTAGGTGGTTTCAGTGCATTTCTAACTTAGTTCCTAACCCTTATGTAGACCCCTGTGTCTCACTCCTATGATGTTCCTCTCAAACTCATTTCATTCTTCTACATACAAACTTCGCATCTCCCGCTTTATTCATAAATCCGACTACATTGAAATAGATGCGTATTAAAGACATGTACATCTCATGATATCCAAAGCATGCAATTATTAAACTCTCATATAATGCTTTATAACTCTTGGTATTTTTTTTCTCAAAACTCTTTAATCACCGTGCAACAATATTCAACTTTGCTCAGCTCAATTCGTATATGGTATGAAATTTCAAATGTACCAATGCATGCAATTCAAGTGAAATCAGAAAGGAACAAAATTAAAATAACAAGGTTGATTCCACTACTTCTCATAATTGAGAGATCACCATCGAATAGCACGGAGAGTCAATACAATACCGGACGATTGTTTTGCTAATAATTACCACAAATCTTACCATTGCACAACACTAAATCTTCAAATCACTAACGAAATCTCAACATTGCCTTTAATCCTTCTGCTTTTTAGCCTTATCTCGATCGTTTTCTCAAGTTCATTTTCCTCTAGAAAAAAAGTCGTAGCATATCAAAGGGAAGGAAGTGAACCGATCATGATTTTCGAATGAAGACCACAATGGATATACCACAAGTTAACCCCGAATACATCTAGTTTCGAAATCGGCAAGAAATCCATCGGATCTCCATCACAAGATTTCCACCGCATCCTGAATCCGATTTCTTTTCTCTTCAACAACTACCAGCAAACTAACCATGGTTAAGCACGGGTCATGGTTTGATGGTTAGATGCCGTCCCTCTTAAGAGGACGGGCACACATGCCTCCGCCCCCATACATGAGAGAGAGAGAGAGAGAGTGCGGATTCTTAATCCCCGAGCGCCACTATTATAGATCGATCTCTGCCTCTTCCCAATCCGATCACCGGACCCCCGAAGAATTTGCACCGATCGGTCGATCGATCCAATCGCACCGCACTGGGTCCGTCCTGATCCTTCCGCATAATCTCACGCCCCCACAAATCCGATCAATCCGATTCCAATTTCAATCTACTTAGTTTTTATCTTGCTTTCAAGTTCCGATCTTCTCTTTAGTTTTTTTCCTCGTTCGATGCTCTCCTTCGAATTATAATCGGATTCTAACTTTATGATTCTGCAGGCGCGGAGTCTGATTCCATCTGAACGAATTTTTCTCGTCCAGAAGGTTCGATTTCAATCCGTCGATTATTCGTCTGTAATGACGCGGATGACATTGTGATGATAAGTTTGCTAATCGGACTGCAGGTGAAGATCTCACGATTCGGCGACGATGGCGGCAATGGTCGCTCGGGGTAGCAGCCAGCTCCCGCCTCCCGGAACCCATCAGGAGAACGGGCACCGCAACAAGCGGAAATTCCGGGCGGATCCCCCCATCCTGGACTCCAACAAACTCGAGATGCCGCAGGTCGATAGCCCAAACTTTGGGTTTGCATTGGAATTCAATGCTGAGCAGCATGGTAGCGGCGTCTGCGATATTTGTAGCAGCATCTCGTGCCCTCACGATGATGAATTGGAAGTGGATGACGAACCAGTCGACGCGGATTGGAATGTGCCTACGGAGACGCAGCTCAAGGAGTTGCTGCTGAGTAACTTGGATACGATATTTAGCAGTGCGATTAAGAAGATTGCGTCGCATGGGTATAAGGAAGAGGAGGTTATGGAAGCCGTGTTGAGGTTGGGGCAGTCTTACGGAAGCAAAGATACACTATCCGGCATCGTTGAGAATGCATTGGCATTGTTGAAAGGAGGGCAGGATGCCGAGACCTCCAGTGATGTTGCATTCGAGGATCTGCGGCAGCTGGAGGAGCATGTGCTGTCGGAAATGATCTGTGTACTACGTGATATGCGCCCGTTTTTTAGCAGCGGCGATGCAATGTGGTGCTTGTTGATATGCGATATGGACTTATCACGTGCTTGCGGGATTGATGGTGATACACTATTCAGCTTGGGAGGTGACGAGATGGCGTTGCCGTCGTCTCTCCCGCAAATGAAACCGGACACAGGCATGAATACCGTCGTTTCAGATAGCCTCCTTGAGTTGAATTCTGGAAAGTCGTATAAGCCAAATGCATTCGCTCCTTATCCTCAGACAGGTGTTGTTGTACCGAATGGTCTGCCTCCTGTAGCCGGGATCCCAAACCTGCCGCCGGTGAAGCTTGCATCGTTTACCAACACCAGTAATGCAATGGTCAATGCTTCTATTTTGAACCCGAATTCAACAAAAGAAAATGTACCCTCTTTCACTGACTGTGTAGTAGAGGAGTTCTCTTCTACCTGTACCTCTGAGAATCAAGAGAAGCTGATAAATGGAAAAAGGTGCACTGGAGTGGGAATCTCAAAGAGGGACTCCATGTTAAGGCAAAAGTCTGCGCACTTTGAAAAGAGTTACCGAGCATACAGATCTAGAGGTGCTTATAGATTGGGGAAACATAGCAATTTAGGTAGCTTACTGGACAAGAAGTCAAAGCCTTCCTCTGATTCCATGGGAATAAATCTAAAGAATTCCACGCTAAAGAAAAACAAGCCATTAGGGGTGGATGCGCTTCAAGTAGGTGAAAATCATGGCCTTTCTTTCAATGCTGGATCTTCTGTGAGATTTCCATTAGCCTCAAAAACAGATAGTAGCGCATCCCAGTTACCAGTGGCAAATACTGATCTTGCTTTGTCCCTTCCATCTAGAAGTACCTTTAGCAGCAGCAGCAGTAGTAGCGCCTCCAATACATTGCCTAGTAACAATGATGTGCCAATCTTCAATAACTTCAATGGCTTTTCATCTGATAGGAAATCTAGACAGTGGGCATTACCGGATAAGAAGGATGAACTTATGAACAAATTAGTTCCTCGTGTTCGAGAACTGCAGACTCAACTGCAGGAATGGTCTGAGTGGGCCCAACAGAAGGTGATGCAGGCAGCACGGAGACTGGGTAAAGACAAGGGTGAACTTCAGAGTCTTAGACATGAAAAGGAGGAAGTGATTCGTCTCCAGAAAGAGAAGATAGCTATGGAAGAGAATACATCGAAGAAGTTCTCTGAGATGGAGAGTGCATTAATGAAGGCAGGGAACCAAATTGAAAAGTCCAATGGTGCTATAAGGAGGCTCCAGGTTGAGAATGCCCATCTCAGGCAGCAAATGGATGCTGCAAAGTTGCGGGCTGCGAAGTCTGCCGCCAGTTGTCAGGAAATTTCAAAGAGGGAGGTGAAGACTCTCAAAACATTCCAATCTTCGGATAGACAAAAGGCACAGCTGTACGACGAACTAATGGTTGATAAGCAGAAGCTTTCTCAACTTCAGAAACAGTTTGACCAGGATAAGGCATGCTTAGATCAACTTGAGGTGAGCATTGTGTCTGGTAAATGAACATTTAATAGATGAATGATTATTTGCTCTTAACGTTTGGCTAGTTACGCCCACTTAAATGGTCTGATTGTAGTGCAGTGTGCCTACCATCCAAAAGACCATGGTTCAAATCCCTCCTTGCGGGGGTTGCGTTAGGTAGTCGACAGCCAACGGAAAAAATAGTCGAATCTTTCAACATGGATTTGAGCAAGAATCCATGTAGCCAACCCTACTCATAGTGGGAGAAGGATTCAAATTTTTTATGTTTGGCTAATTACATTACATTTTAACTAGTTATGTCTGTTATTTTATTGCGACTTTTCAGAAATGTGTTTCCTGTAATGTGAACTTTGACAATGTTTCTTTCTCACAAGCATCAAATCTATGGTATGACTATTTAGTCGAGAAAACAACAAAAATGTGGTTGCATGGCTATATGGTTATTCTTTTATGCACATAGAATATGATAAGTAGATGTGATATTGTGTTAACTAATTTTTAGAAAAATTGACCCACCTTATGATGCACCAAAAAGGCAAAAACAGGCTCAGTGGATACATTAAATTCATAAATAAAATAGGTCAGATATCAACATAATATAGGGGACATGAGACGAGTGATTAATGGTGGAGAGTGCGCCTTGCATCGGAGATGGATTTGAGTGAATGGGTGGATGTTACGAGGAGAGGACAACATAGGTTGGTGTCGAGAGGCACTAGGATGGACCGTGTAGCGAGGGGATTTGGTTGGGGGTTGGAGGAGCATAATGTATGTTGTCCTTGGTGCGAGGAGATCAGTTATTTCATTCGATTTTGTTGAGTCTAGTTGCTATGCTTCAATGTGGGAAGGTAAGACATCGACGGGATGCTTGCATGGAGACTGGTGTATGTAGGGTAAAAGATGGAGCGACTGGAAGTCTGGAAGCAAGGATAAGGGGGGGGGGGGTGTACTAGATGATCGTTTAGCACACAGATGTGGCTGATTTGATGGCCATTTATTAAGAGGTATGGAGTTTATGACCTCAGAGATGAGGCTTGCTTTTGCTCGTGACACGGTCTCCCTCGGCAACACACTTATCAGCTCTCATGGCATTTTGTAGACGGTTTTCGATTGCTTGCTGGTTGTGAGGTAATTAGCGAGGGATTTTTCTTTGGAGCCATCTGCTCATGAGGGATGGTGTGATGCTTGAGTAACTAGGTTTCATCTGGCCATGGGGGGTTGCCATTTTGTTGTCAGGAGTTAATGATGTTGTCCTTGGCATCAAGGAGCCATTGTGTTTAGTTTTTGGGACAATATGTAATTGGGCAAAGGGTGATGTTGTGCTACTTCTTGTGGGGGTTTGGGGGATATCCCCTAAGGTTAGTGAGACCTCCTTTGTGGTCGAAGTATCGGAGCTCGATGGTGCAGGGGTGGGGGGTGGGTTAAGGGGATTGGGCCTGCGATGGCTATTGGGACTTAAGATGTGCCTTTTTTAGAGGGCCGACCTCATTGGTCATTGAGTGATGCTGTAAACATGCATCCTCCAGCAATAAAATCGATGCCGCAATTCTTGGGTCGATTTTACTTTTAAGGAGGAAATGATGCCAATCTCAAGCAACAAAGTCGATGATGCACTTCTTCATCTCACATGTATTTTTTGTTTCTCTTCCAAAATCTCGTGCAACAAGTATGTCTTCGTCATCCTTTCCTGCCATAATTTCTTCTCATGTTATTTTCGTATCTGCATCAATTATAACATGGTGTACAGGTTGTTCTCACGATCTGACAATCCTTTAAGGTATTCGAGGAAACACGTGGCCAAAGAGTTCTATTAAAAATACTGTTGGATGTACTTCGAAATGGAAGAGTTATCTTTAAAGATGCTTAAGATTTGTTTAGATCTACATGAGTAATGAAATTAATACAAAACTCAAGGCTTTTAAAATCGCTAAACTATTGTGATGTTGCTTTTGAGCCAACATCAACATCTAAAGCCAAAGCAACCTCACTCAAAATCGACATCGAAAAAAGAAAAAAAGGGCGAGAAGTCATCTTCAATGATCTGCACTGTTGGCAACAACTTCTAAGTCAGAGTTAATTTTGAATGAGTAAATTACATGAAACTCCCTGAACTATACACTCAATTTCATTGTCATACCCAAACATCCAAACGTAACAAAGTACATCATCTATTAATCCGATAACGATGTGATCTTTATCCAACTAAAGTGTCTAACCATCGTTATCTTTTCAACTTGATGGACGAAAATAAATTCACATGTGAGGACAACATCCATTTTTAATCTATCCTGCTCTGCCACCTCCTGGAGCTCTGATTCCTCTGTGGGCTTTGTCTGCTCACTCCTCCGCCTCCCTTGACTCTTCCGCTGCCCAAATCCCAATCTCCCTCGTCGATCGCGAGGCCTCCCTCTATTTCGTTGCCACCACCCTCTTCGACAGATGGAAGGCTACTGCCTTGGCATAGATTGAGTCCGCAAGGTACGGAGGTCCCCCCGATGTGAGGGAAGGTCTCATCATGAGGTGCAAGTGGATGGAATCCAACGACCTATAGAGGTTCATGATGCGGCGGAATAAGGACCTTGGGATCCTGAAGAAGGAAAGCCTCAAGGACCCAGAAAAATTGGTTCTTGACGCGGTGGAGGACTTCCTGGCCCATGACAGGGAATCAATGGATCGATTATGGGCCTTCGGGTTGATGCTAGGCGCTTGTGGACAAGGAGGTAGGCAGGGATGTCCGGATCATGCGAGGGATTATGGCGAGGGCGACGATGGATGGAGAGGAATGGAAGGTTATGATAGAGGGAAGGGGGAGGACGTTGCGGGATCACAGGGGCAGATGTTATCACACTTTGCGATGGCATTTGGGGTGTGGTCACGTGTAGACTTGGCATTCTTGAGGTAACTGGTGGTAAGTTCGAGTCAATGAAGGAGGTGCTGAAGTTGGCGGGAGCTATTGGAGGAAGATGATGGGAGGTAACTAGTGTCGTATCTTTTTGTCCATCCATGGATTGGTACTAGTGTTGAGGAGGTAGCTACTGCGATCGAGGCCGAGGCCTCAGAGAGAGCAGACAAAGCTCGGGGAGGAATCAGAGCTCAGGGGGATTGATTAAAAATGGGTTTTGACCTTATTTTTAAAAAATCCTATCCTTGTTTAAAAAAATCCTATAGAGAAAGGGATACAAATATCTCTTGGTCGATTTATCAAGATGCCCCTCTTAGAGAATTTGCAACTTCATTTCCAATTTACAAAAAAAATGTTGAGGAATGGAAAATGTCAACAATTATTGAAACAACCATCGACTTACATCAAGATCAATTTGTTACACGTTGCAATCACTGATCAAGCAACTCATCAGGAGATGTGTTCTTCGAAGCAGGGAGAGCTGATGCAACAAAAAATTGGGGGTTTAGGGGGTAAAAATAGGATTTAATTAAATAAGTATTAAGGTTGTAATTCGAACTTCGTCCAATTAGAGTCTAATAAAGGATTTGTCTTACAATTCGAGTCATTTTGATTTTATTCAAATAACAAGATTGCATGTGATATTTAGTTAGGTATTATGTTAAGTACTTTTAAGGGTCAAATTAGGGTTGTATAGGGTTGCTTTATTTTCTATTTAATTATTTTGTAAATGCACCCTTCTATATAAAGGGGCTATGAGTCATTAGAAGGAACAGTTCAAGTTTTAGAAAATTGGAGTTTTCTCTTCGTGTTCTCTCTTCCTTTCTCCTTCTCACTCCCACACATCTTTGCGTTTCTCTTCCAAGATATCATGCAATATGCTCTTCTTCTTCCTCCTCCCCTCCCCAAATTTCTTCTCGTGCACTATTGTCCTATATGCATCATAGATTTGGGACAAACTTGTTTAGGGGATGCTATGGTTGGTTGAATTGAACCTGCCATTTTTAACTGGAGATCTCTTGATGTCTCGATTAGGGATCGATATTAAGATTTATTTGTGGTCGCGATGGATGCAGGTGACAAGAGTTTTTAACGTGGTACCTGTAACACCCCTAACTCCCGAGGTACGGGAATAGCATACAATATCGATATTGCACATATGTATGGTTTGGTGGCTACACAGTGAAGTTTTGGAGGACATCACCTTAGCTTACGGACAACTAAGGATGTGGTTTACCGCACGAAGGTCGAAGACCGCGGGTTCCCCTCGGCATAATACAAGTGTTCAGTGGCACTTGATGGAGCTTGAGCTGCAACATCCTAATGGCGCGCTGATGAGACAGACGACATGGCTACTGACGGAGCGGGCGACATGGCGTCGGTTGCAGAAGACGAAAGGATTACACGGAAGATGAAGAGCCAAGGCGTGCGAAGAATCATCTTAGATTCTCGGAAGATAAAGGGTCAACACAGAAGACAAAGAGTCCTTACATTCATTGTATATATAATAATGACGTCCCTTCGTATACCTTCGACTTGTGTATATAAGGATGGGTAGAGCTCATTTGTAAACAACACATCAGAGTGAGTCTCTTGCTAATATAAGAGGGTTCAGTGTTATTGCTCTTCTGTCCTTGTGCTAGTGCTTGTGTTCGAGTATTCTAGCGGCGTGGTCAATCGATGTGCTGGTGTACATGTACACGCGAAGGGGAAGGCTGGTTAGCTTGCGAGAAGCCAACACCGCATATGTTAGTCTTAAAAATCAAAGTTGAGATTTACCCATGTGACAACTGGTACCAGAGTAAGAAATGGCGCCCGACACTGGAGATCGCATTACTTTCTTGGAAGGAATTGTGATGGAGATCCAGTCGCAACTGGGTACTCATGCCCAACGCTTCACTCGTCTGGAGGACGATGCATGCATGAGAGTGTCAGACGTCGTCGACGAGAGTAAGCGCTTGGCTGATGTAGTGAAAGCACTCGGGGAGAAGTTAGAGGAGCTCGAGTCCCTGATGCAAGATTTGCATGAGGAACTCTCCATCGTTAAGAAGGAGATCGCGAACGGGGGCCGATCTAGCGATGTAAGAAGGTCAAAGGTCCCAAAGCCCAAGTCATTTTCAGGTACGCGGATTGCCAAAGACTTGGAAAATTACTTGCGGGACATGGAGGTGTACTTCAAAACTGTCAAGACTCCTGAGGCGGAGAAGGTATCCTTGACGGTGACGTACCTATCTGACCATGCAAAGGAGCCGTGCCTCCAAAGGAAGACCAGACATCTCGTCTTGGGATGAGTTGGTGAAGGAGTTGAAGGAGCCATTCCTACCCACCAACACTGCTTGGGTAGCGAGAGAGGTGCTCCGAAGGCTAAAGAAAATGGGAACCTACGGGAATACGTACGACAATTCTCATCGTTACTGCTGGATATCAAAGGTATATCTGAAGAAGACAAATTCTTTAATTTCATAGTGGGTCTCCAAAACTGAGCTTATGCGAAGCTTAGGAGGCAAGGCATGAAGGACCTTCAGACGAATGCATTGGTCAACTACAAAGTCCAACCCACCACGGAAAAGAAGGACCTTGAGAAGGCAAAGAACATACCCAAGGAGAAATGCAAGGGTCAAGAAGTTCGACAAGACTGAAACTTCAAGGGAGAGAGCAGAATCCTCAAAGAAGCTCGAGCATCTTAAGAGGAAGGGTTGCTTCATTTGCGACGAACCACATCAAGCGTGAGAGTGCTCGAAGCAAGAGAAGCAGAACTCCATGACCATAGAGGAGAACTCGGATGAAGAAGAGCGCATGACGAACCTCAAGTTGCTGCGCAACGTTTGCTTGTGTCCGTTAAAGTTGGGCAAAGAGGCGAAAATAGAGGTGGGGCACGAGGATCCAGAGTTGGTGTACCTCGATGTGGTGGTACACAAGAAGATGTTTTCGACCATGATAGACACTGCAACGACACACAACTTCATCTCCAGCAAAGAGTTCGAGAGATTGAGAGTTCCCTTAGAGAGGAGCCGGTGTCGCATGATGCTTGCTAGCTTCGAGTCACTACAAATCGAAGGTATGGCAAACAACACTGTCCAATTGGGTGAATGGCAGGGAAATGTACACTTCCTCGTGATACTTCTCGATGACTTCCAAGTTATTTTTGGAGTAGAGTTCTTGAAGTAGGCAGAGGCATCTATAATGCATTATATAAGAGGAGTTTTCTTCGCGGCTGCAGATAGCCTCTACTTCATCAAGGCTATCAAGAAGAAAGGACGGACTGGAGTCATGTCTGCAATGCAAGTCTGCAACGGGCTAAAGAAAGGAAGATAACGTACTTATCTACGGTACGTGTCGAGGAAAATGGCGAGGAGATACAACCATGCCCCAAGGCAGTAAAGAAGATACTGTGCGAGTTCAAGAATGCGATGCCGAAGGAGCTACCTAAGAAGCTTCTACTGAAGAGAGACGTGGATCACGCCATCGAGTTACTGCCAGATACGGTGGCCCCTGCACTTCCACCCTACAAGATGCCTGCTGCACACCTGAAGGAGTTACAAAGACAACTCAAGGAATTGGTGGACGCTTGTCTGATGCGTCCAAGCAAAGTCCCATACGGAGTACCGGTGCTGTTCCAAAAAAAGAAAGATGGGATCATGCGGATGTGCATGGACTACCGTGTATTGAATAAGGTTACAGTGAAGAAGTGCCCTGTCCCCATTGTTGAAACCCGTTCGATCGCTTGGGCTAGGCCAAGTACTTTTCAAAGATGGATCTCCGGTCAGGATACTACCTGGTCCGAATCAATGGGGGAGATGAACCAAAGATTGTGTGTGTTATACGTCATGGGTCTTTCGAGTTTCTTGTAATGCCGTTTGGTTTGACTAATGCTCTGACAACTTTCTGTACTCTCATGAATGATGTTTTCCGCGAGTATATCGACTCGTTTGTTGTAGTGTATTTGGATGACAAAGTAGTGTACAACAGGACCCTGGAGGAACATGTCAAGCATCTGCAGATGGTACTTGAGAAACCGAGACAGAACCGATTGTACTTGAAGCTGGAGAAGTGCATCTTTGGTTAGGAGACCATCTTCTTTCTTGGGCATATTGTGGGCATAGGCACGATATGCATGGAACCAAGGAAGACTCAGACAATCGAAGAGTGGGCAATCCCCACAAAGGTGACAGAGCTGCGATCCTTCCTCGGATTGGTGAACTGCTATAGGAAATTCATCAAAAGATATTCCAAGAAGGCAACGCCCCTAACAAACCTATTTCGGAAGGATCAGCCTTGGAGTTGGACGCGGGAATGCCAGGAGACATTCCAGAAGCTGAAGAGGGCGGTGGTGGAAGAGCTAATTTTGCAACTTTCAGACTTCGAAAAGTCATTTGAAATCCACACCGACGTGTCCAATTATGTACTTGGAGGTGTACTAGTGCAAGATGGGCACCTCGTGGCATAGAAAGCCACAAACTGAACCCAACAGAGAGGAGGTACTCTATGCACGAGAAGGAGATGACTGCAGTGGTCCATTGTTTGAGGACATGGTGCCACTATCTCCTCGGTTCAAAGTTCGTGGTGCAGACGGACAATGTGGCAACGAGATGCTTTTCCAAACTATAAAAGCTGACTCCCAAGCAGGCGCGTTGGCAAGATTTTCTTGCCGAGTTCGACTTCGAGTTTCGCTACAGGTCTGAGCGGAGCAACCAAGTAGCAGTCGCTTCTCGAGAAAGAGCGAATCAGAAGAGCCGAAGGTCACAGTGATTGCATCGATCATCAGCATGTCTGGAGACATGCTAGAGCGCATTCGAGAGCGGACACAGGAGGATCTGGTGACTTCACGTTTGGTGCAACGCGTGAATGATGGAGAAGTCCGAAGATTTTCGAAGATTATAGATAGAGGAAGGAGTCCTCTATGCGAAGGGCAGGAGGCCCTATGTTCCCTCGAGTGGCGTCTTGAGGAAGATGCTGCTGAAGGAAGCACATTACGCTCAGTGGGCTGATCATCCAGGGGTGGGGCGCATGTTGACACTACTCTCCTCAAGTTACTTCTGACGAAGATGTGGGAAGACGTTGAAGTCTACGTGCATACTTGTCTTGTATGCCGACAAGACAAGACAGAGAGGAAGAAGATGATAGGACTGCTGGAGCCCCTGCCCATTCCTTCACGTCTGTGGGAGAGCGTCTGCAGGGCCTTCATAACTGGATTCCTGAAGGTGGACGGGAATAATGCGGTGATGGTGATAGTTGATCGTTTCTCCAAATCTGTGATCTTCGTACCAATACCCCAAGAGTGTACGACAGAGACCACGACGAAGCTGTTCTTGTAGAATATGGTGAAGCAATGGGCATACCATTAGACATCATGAGCGACCGCGATGCTCGGTTCGCAGGTTGATTCCGGACGACCTTATTTGAGATGCTGGGATCCGATCTCAAATTCTTTACCAGCAATCACCTGCAGATGGATGGACAGAGGAGCGGATCAATGCCTTGCTGGAAGAGTATCTAAGGCATTATGTGACAACCAATCAACACAATTGGGTGAGTGTACTGGATACTGCCCAATTCTGCTACAACCTGCAACAGACCTTCACCACAGGCCAGAGTCTGTTTGAGATTGTGATGGGTAGGCAACCCGTGACACCGCACGAAGTGACTAAGCAAAATAGCCAAGGACGGTACCCTGCCGCACATCGCTTTGCAATAGAGAGGCAGGATCGATGGGAGGAAGCGAAGGATGCGTTGGTTCATGCTCAACGAAAGATGAAGAAGGCGATGGCAAGAGCCGTAGGCTGATCGAGTTTCAAGTTGGGGAGAAGGTGCCACTGAAGCTTACTCCCCAAATTTTGAAGAAAATCTTGAAGAAGACGACGCACAAAGGGTCGATTCCTCGTTATGATGGACCCTTTGAGATAGTTCGACGCGTAGGACCGCTCATCTATCAACTACGTCTTCCAGAGAGACTGAAGCTGCATCCTGTGTTTCATGTCAGCTTTCTTAAGGAGTACCATGAGGACAAAGAAGATAACATCACGAGGACATCGAAATGTGCCCCTCCTAATGTCCGTGTTCAGCACACGAAGATTGCTGAGAAGATTTTTGACAGATACGTGGAGGGTCAGAGCAAGAAGAATCGGAGGATCTTCTTCCTTGTTCAATGAAAGGGACTACCAGAGGAGGAGGTAAGCTGGGAACGTAATACAACCCTGTGGCAGTTCGAGGATCTCATCGAGATTTTTTAAAGACGCAGGATCAATCGCAGACGCTTGATGAATCAGGTGGGGGAGGCATGTAACACCCCCAACTCCCGAGTTACGGAAATAGCGTGCAATATCGGTATTACATACATGTATGGTTCGGTAGCCACACAGTGAAGTTTTGGAGGACTTCACCTTAGCTTACGGACAGCTAAGGATGGGGTTTATCACATGAAGGTTGAAGACCCCAGGTTCCCCTTGGCACAACACAAGTGTTTGACGACACTTGATGGAGCTTGAGCTGCAACATCCTAAGTAGGAGCGTGGGGCCCACTGATGACGTGGCATGATGACATGACGTGTTGATGAGGCAGACGAAATGGCATATTGACGTACGGGCGACGTGGCGTCGGTTGTAGAAGACGAAGGGATTACACGGAAGATGAAGAGCCAAGGCATGTGAAGAATCATTTCGAAAGACAAAGGGTCTCCGTAGAAGACAAAGAGTCCTATTGTACATGTAATAATGGCGTCCCTTCATATACCCCCGACTTGTGTGTATTAGGAAGGGTATAGCTCATTTGTAAACAACAAACTTAGAGTGAGTCTCTTGCTAATACAAAAAGGGTTCAGTGTTGTTGTTCTTGTGTCCTTGTGTTAGTGCCTGTGTTCAACTATTCTAGCGGCATGGTCAATTGATGTGCTGATGTACATCTACATGCAAAGGAGAAGGCTCGTTAGCTTGCGAGAAGCTAACACCACACAAGTTAGTCTCAAAAATCAAAGTTGAGATTTACCCCTGTGACAGTACCTAAGACCTCAAGGGGGTCGTCCAAAAGGGATTGTGTAACACGTGAAAAGCGAAACAACTTGTTTCAAGTGTAATCCCGTTGGTGTATTTAAACTATGAAAGAAAAAGATGCACCCCCACATACCCTCAATATGTCTAAGTAGATCTTGACTTCAGACTTGCATTCCTCTCTTTGCGACCGTTTTTTATCCTCCATTTGACAAAGGGCCTCAAGGATGTAAGGGTTCCTAACCACAGAACAACCAATTATTTCAACTAAGGAGATGAAGACACAACCTTGATTGTCAATATGATTTATATCAATTATGAGATTTAGTTTATGTAATTCATGGGCACTTTGGAGGTTCTAGACGATAATACGAAATGGAGCCATAGTTTAAAGAAAAGACGGGAAAATATGCATCTCTTTTATCAAAGAAAGCTGTTATATGAGCAGTACAATATCATGTTCGCGAGTAAAAAAATCTTATTCAAGATATAGATAACTAGGATCCTTACTCCAGCTGTTACCTATGCACGAGTCTATGGCTAGGGATATGTGGGATTGCCTCTACTTCCTCTCAATAAAACCAATATTTTGCAACTTCATCACGACATACATCAGACCAAGCAAAATGGTAAGCTTCTATACACATATTATTCAAGTTTAAGGGCTACATTTGAGAGGTTGCATGCATACTATCCTCCGTGACCTTTTGAGTTTGATAAGGGCTGCATAGTGATGCTAACGAGGGATATCATCGGAGGCCATTAAACCTTTAAATCTCATATTTTCCGAGTTGGTATATGTATTTTTTGTGGTTTAGATTCATTTTATCCGGTTCTTGCGTAAAGGTGTAAGAATTTTGCACAATTTGGCATGTGCTTGTTATGAGGTTCAAATGCATGTAGGAGTTTCTCATGATAGTGAAAAGTGTTTTTGAAGAAGTTGCCCAGGCTGATTCTAGCTTGTTGGATATAAGATTTAAGCATCAAGGTCTAGCTGTTTCAGTACATTTCAAGGATTTCTTCATGACTTTGCCCTGCCTATTAAACTTGACAGCCTTGTGGAAAGTTTGTTCATGCGGGCTTAAAAGGGAACATTTGAAAATATTTCACTTGGGACTCCAAATTTGGGTATTTTTTGCACCAACCTTTAAGGAATCACGAAAGGTTATTGTTGGGAAAAACCAATAATCTGTCATTCAAAGGAACCCTAGGATCTCTTATATAGGGAGAGACCTCAAGGGTAAAATACATAGTAGTCCAGAGAGAACAAAAAATTACGAACAGGTACATAGCATATAATAATATCTATCTCTACACTCCCCCTCAAGGTGGAGCATAGATGTCTATCATGCTCAGCTTGGAAGAACATCTCTGAAATGGTCCTCTGAGCAACGACTTGGTGAATACATCGGCAGTCTGATCCCTTGAACTCACGTGAGTTGTAGATATCAATCCTCTCTGAATCAAATCTCGAGTGTAGTGGCAGTCGACTTCAATATGTTTTGTTCTTTCATGAAAAGCTGGATTGTTGGCAATAAACAAGGCTGCCTGATTGTCACAAAAAAGCTGCATGGGTAGAGATACTGCTACATGTAGATCCTCTAGTACAGATCGGACCCACATCATCTTCGTGCTTGCTTGCGCCATGGCCCTATATTCAGATTCAGCACTGGATCTAGCCACAACAGTTTGTTTCTTGCTTTTCCAAGAAACCAGGGAGCTCCCAACGAAAACTGCAAATCCTGAAGTTGATTTTCAATCCTTAGGACATCCTGCATAATCGGCATCTGCGTATGCTGAGATAGATAAATCTGTGCCCTTTTGAAACAGCAACCCTGAACCTGGAGAAGACTTCAGATACCTCAGTATCATGTATATGGCATCCATATGAACTTGTCTTGGCTGCTCCATAAATTGACTCACCCTGTTTACCGCAAAGGCAATATCAGGACGGGTTATAGTAGTATAAAGGAGCTTACCCACCATTTCTCTAAATCTCCTCTTGTCCACTTCAGCTGTGTCATCATCATACAACTTCATGCTCGGATCCATGGGAATACTTGATGGTTTGCATTCAGCCATGCAAGGTTTCAGTCAAGAAATCTGTAATGTACTTCCTTTGGGTCATTACCAGACCCTGTGCATTCCTGGCAAATTCCAACCCCAGAAAGTATCTTAGGGTCCCAAGATCCTTCGTTACGAACTGATGGCCTAGGAATGCCTTCGCCCTTTCTATGCCCTGAATGTCATCTCCTGTAACCAGAATGTCATCCACGTAGACCATGATAACAACCATACCTGCCGATGACTTCTGAACAAACAACGAGTGGTCTGCATTTGACCTCTTGAATCCCTGTCGTTCTATCAGATTGGAAAGCTTCTGTAACCACGCTCTTGGACTCTGTTCGAGCCCATAGATTGCCTTGTGAAGTCTACACACCATATGCTTCTCCCCCTCAGCAGTAAACCCTGGTGGCTGCTGCATGTAGACTTCCTCCTGCAGAGCACCATACAAAAAGGCATTTTTGACATCCAGTTGAGATATACTCCAGTCCTATACCACAACAACTGATAAGAGAATGCGAAGAGTGGAATGACGAGCCACTGGAGAAAATGTATCCATATAGTCCACGCCATAGGTTTGTGTAAAACCTCGTGCTACCAGACGTGCTTTGTACCGATCTAGACTGTCATCAGCGTGGTATTTAACTGTGAATACCCACTTACAGCTCACAATAGATGCATCAGAAGGAGGAATAACCAAGGTCCATGTGCCACGAGACTGTAAGGCACGCATCTCATCTTCCATAGCATTTCTCCAGCAATCAATCTGTATAGCTTCCTGGTAGGTCCTTGGTATGTCTACCGAGTATAGAGCTGCAACAAATCTCTGAAAGTCGCCTGTGAGGCGATGAAAAGACACCTGTGAAGCAAAGGGATATGAAGTACACGTCCGCTTCTGCTTCTGGATAGCAATAGGAAGATCAAGATCATCTTCCACTATACTGTATGGTGTAATCTCCTCCTGAAATGAAGAATCCTGCACATGTACCATGTCTGACCCGTCAGTAGTAATGTCATCTGAACATACCTGAGGCGTGATGGATGTCGGACGTGTAGCCTGAGCAGGACCTGACCGACGCGTATAGAATTTTGGTAGAGGTGGAATAGGAGGTCATAGAGGTGGTGGTGAAGATGTCGTAGGAACAAGAACATGAATGGACTCAGGTGGACTCCAAGTAGGAGGTGGTGGGACATAGACATCATTGCTGGTAGTGGATGGTACCATTCTGTCACCTGCAGGGGAAAAATACATAACATACTCAAAGAACGTGACATCAACACTGAAAAAGTATTTCTTGTTTATGGGATCATAACACCGATAGCCCTTCTGAGTCCTAGAGTAACCGACAAAGACACACTTGACAGCTCTAGGAGAGAGTTTGTCAAGTCCAGGAGTCAGAAGATGAACAAATGCCACAGTACCAAAGATACGAGGAGTAAGTGAGAATAATTCCTTGTCAGGAAAAATGTTAGAAAGAGAAATTTTCTCACCAAGAACAGAAGATGGCATGATTGACCAGGTAACAAGCGGTAAGAACAACATCCCCCAGAAAGAGATGGGAGCACAACTCTGAATCAGTAGGATTCGAGTAATGTCAAGAAGATGGCGATGCTTTCTTTCTGCCACTCCATTCTGCCGAGATGTGTAAGCACAAGTGGTTTGGTGTATAGTGCCCTTTGACGAAAGAAACTGAGAAAGGGACCGTGTTCAAAATTCTAGAGCATTATCTGTACGAACATATTTGACCGTAGAAGAAAACACATTTTGTACTTCAGTAATCAAATTCTTAATAACATCGCCTGCTTCAGATTTATTCTTAAGAAGAAAGACCCAAGAAACACGAGAAAAATCATCCACTACCACAAGATAAAATCTGTGCCCCTGATGATCGGGTACATGACTCGGACCCCATATATCTATGTGAAACAATTCAAAAGGGGAGCTACTGCTTCGACTCTGACAACTAGGAAAGCTTGACCGATGATGCTTTCCCAACTGACACGCTTCACAGCGAAAGGAAGAACTTGGAGAGATCTGACGCAGAAGATGTCGCATTTTCTGGAGCGGGAGATGACCAAAACGGAGATGCCAGATGTACGGAGAAACTGGTTCGGCAGAACAAGAAGAGACACCAGCATAAGAATTCCGGACCAGTCGATATAGACCATTCTGCTCAGAGCCACAACCAATCACCCTACCCGTTAGTATGTCCTGAAAAATAAGAGAAGACGGGTCAAATATAGCATGACAATGCAAATCCTTCGTAATCTGACTAACAGACAACAGATTCATCGAGAACTCAGGAGCATGGAGGACATTCTGTAGATGCATAGTAGAAGATAGGAAGACCTTCCCCTGTCCAATAAGGGGGGAATGAGTACCATCTGCAATCTGTACTGAGCGGCCATGGGGTATGTCCCTGTAGGACTCAAGTCTCTCTCGATCACGGCAGAGATGATGTGTGGCACTAGAATGTATAATCCAATCTGAGATATCATGAGAAGATGTAAATGCAGTAGCACTACCTGAGGTACTAGCAGCAGCAGAGGAACTGGAAGATGCTGTAGCAACAACATCTGAAGGTCCACCAGAAGAATCACCAGACGATTGTGGCATAATGTCACGTAGACGTGCCACAAGTTCCTCAAAACGATTGTCTGCAACAGATGCCAATTGGGGATGAGAATGCTCTGCTACACGTGTCGATGCTAGGAAACCATGCTTGGAGTAGCATGTCTCCTTCGAGTGACCTGTCCGATGACAGTATGAACACGACTGACGAAAATGACCACCCCTACCCTGGGGTCCACGTCCACGACCACGTCCAGAAGAGTGACCACCTCTCCCACGCAATACTGCCATCGCCGATGGGGGTGGAGTAGACGAGGCGGAAGACACTGATATGCGACTGTGTCTCCTGTAAACATCCTCCATTGGAGGAATAACTGCATCAGCCAAAATCTGAGAGCGGGCGGCCTCATACTCAGGATCTAGGGCCGCAAGTAGAACACCCACCATGGTAGCATTCCGGAATGTCTTCTGCTGTTCCGGAGTCGCTGTGAGTGGAATGGTACTGTATAACTTCTCAAACATCCCCCTTAGGGATGTGTACAAGGAGTGAAGAGGTCTGTCGTTCTACTTCATTGTGAATATATCATGTTGAAGCTGTAACATCTTTGTCTCGTTTCGCATCTGGGAATATGTAGCAGCTAGAATATCCCACATTGCCTTGGCAGTGGGTTGATGGAGGACATCATTGGCAATCTCCATCGACAGTGTCCCTGACAACCAGACCTTGGCATATGAATCATCAGCCTCCCACGAGGCATATATCCCTGTCTTCTCTGCGGGCTCATCCTCGGTAAGAATGTGCTTCTTACCATTCGATTTCATGAGACTCATGAACTGCATCGCCCAGAGCTCATATTTCGACCCGTCCATCTTGACAATTGGCGCAGGACCTTTGAACGCGCCTACGGACGACATATCAACCTTTGATTCTGACATATCGCCGCGAGAGAAGAACTAGGGTTTGTAGACAAAGTGACAAATGTCTACACAAACTGAATAGGATTCGAGTGCGTATGTAGACATTATGCACCCAAATCCATAGATCTGGAGGAGGAGACGGCTAGGGCACGCCGGGACAAAGGACGACCGGCGGGACTGGAGGCCCCTCCCTGTACCAAGGGGGGGCCGGCAGCACCAACAGGGTCGGCGGTACAAGGAGAAGGCGGCGGGGCCCCGAGGAGGCGAAGAGGGGCCCGGGAGGCGGTGGAGCCCGGGGAGGCGGAGAGAGAGGCCCGGGAGACAGAGGAGCGCCCGAGAGGCAGAGGCGTCGGCGGGGAAAACGAAGGGGAGAGGGCGGCGGGTAGGGAAGGGGAAAAAAAGAGCCCTAGGGATGGGCTCTGATATCATGTTGGGAAAAACCAATAATCTGTCATTCAAAGGAACCCTAGGCTCTCTTATATAGGGAGAGACCTCAAGGGTAAAATACATAGTAGTTCAGAGAGAAACAAAAAATTACGAACATGTACATAGCATATAATAATATCTATCTCTACAGTTATGCCTACAGGACTTCAATTTGGGAAAGCTTTTATCCGGACAAATAAGGAATTGTTATTTGGAAAGGTTATATGACAACTAAGTCAAGCTCATTTCATGGAATCAACTACTAGGAACACGTAAGGCGACTACCAGGTAACACTCAAGGCCACTTGTGTAGTGATATAGATTTATATTTCTGTATTGTTTTCGCAGTTTACTTGTTTCTGTCTATCTTATGTAATTTACCCATAGGTATCTTCTTTATATAAGAGAGCCCTAGGGTCCATGGAAAAAACAATTCTCATTATTTTTTCCAACATGGTATCAAAGCAGCAGTCCTAGACCGGAGCCCTAATATCTCACCTTCCAAAACCCTAGCCTACACTCGTTGCCCCCTTCTTTCCCTCTCTCGGCTTCCTCTATCATCGTTGGCCGCCCACCGCAGCCACCTGCGGCCCCGTCGGCCCCTGCTGTCATCTCCAGCTGTCGCCACTGTGCTGCTAGCATATGTTGTGCCGTCGTTGGCTGCAATCATCGCCTCCAGTAGCACCACTACACCCTCGGGTGCCTCATGCCGCTCACTAGGGTTTCAAAGAAGTGATATGGTGATCACCCACAGTCTATTTTTTTATTTTTCAGGTGATTCTAGATTTGAATATCATATGCTTCTTGTCTAAGACACATTATGCGACGACGAGAAGGGTTGTACTTAGTCTCTAGATGCAACCACTTTTCCCCATGTCTGTTTAGACGAGCTTCTGTCGTCTACAAACTCCAGTTTCTTGATGTGGCAACATGTCAAAAAGTAAGATTGAGATCCTCGCTACTGACGCTTTCCAGCGTCAAAAATGAAGATGGACAGGACAAATTATGAACTATAGACCCTGCAGTTCATGGGACTAATGCAATCTATGGGTAAGAAGCACATTCTTATCGAGGAGCTGGCTGACAAGAATGGGGTGAATGCCTCGTGAGAGGCTGATGCTCGTGTATGGTTGTCTGGCATACTCACAATTGAGATCTCCATTGATGTTCTTCAGCCTACTGCTAGGGTGATGCGGGACATTCTCGCTGCTACATATTCCTAAGCGAGGAATGAGATCAAGATCCTTCAGTTACATCATGATTGCTTCACGATCAAGCAGAATGGTTGTCCTCTGCACTCTTTGTATACCTCTCTCAGGAGCATGTTCGAGAAGCTCCATAGCTTTATGCCACTTGCAACCACTCCTGAGCAACAAAAGTCTTACAGGAACACAACTATGGTAGGTGTGTTTCTTGCATCACTTGATCCTAAGTATGATCTTGCTCGCTCATAGATACTTGCAGATGCTACCATTCCTCCCATGGAGGAGGCATATCGTAGTCTCAATAGTTTTTTTTAAATCAAGGAGGGGGGAAGCACGCAGTGGTGCCTACCCCATAACTATATTAATTAAGTAATTGACAAAAAATAAACACAGGTCGGAGCCATTACAAAATCCAGGTGTAAACAAGACCCTTGGACTCGATACAGACATTCTCTAGATAGAACCGTTGCCCCGAAAAAAGAAGGACGTTCATGCCCACCCAGATCGCCTACAACAGGGCCAGAGGACGAAATAAAGCCCTCCGCAGACGTTGCCTTGCCTCGAAGAGCGAATTCCAGGAATAGCCAAAGCTGTTCACACAGACCCGATTGAGATCAGAATCATCCTAGAAAGGCGACGTGCACTGACAATGAAAGAAAAGATGCTCCACTGTTTCAATCCCACTTCCGCAAAGAATGCAAGCGTCGGACACCACCTCAAATAGTCTGGCACAACTGTCTCTAGTCATAATCCTCTTACGCCTGAGAAGCCACAAAAAAAGTCTATCTTCTCGGGGAGGCCAAGGCCCCAGATAAATTTGCAATCTCTGATTAGGTCTTCCGATGGAGAGGGAGGAGGCCTGTAGATCGCCCTGTATGCCTTCCTGACCGAAAATGAGCTTTCTCTCCAGACCCAATGATCACGCCCCTCGCAGGGCCCCCCGTATTCTTTAGTGAGCCAAGCAGAAGAAGAAACTCCTCAAGGCGTTGGTCTGAGAAGTTGGTAGAGAACTGCGACATCCAGTTTCCGTCACACCAGCAACCCGCCACACTTGTCCTGTAGTTAGCCGCCAGGGCGAAAAGGCGGGGAAAGCGACTGCACAACGTCCCATTTCCTGACCAATCATCTGTCTAGAAAGCAAAGGATACACCATTACCCAGAATAGGCCTAAAAAGCTCATGGAAGCGAGGGAGAACCTTCAGAATCCCCTTCCAGAAAGTAGAAGGCAACACTCTGTGAACAGTAGCCACTAATGACAAGCAGGGGACGTTGTACACTCAATGAATAAGATCATGACATATATCGTCACTGCTCCCCCAAATTCTGCTTACCCATTTCATCAATAATGTTTTATTCATTGTGTCGAGATGCCTAACCCCAAGACCACCCTCAACCTTAGGGAGAGTGATAGTCTCCAAGTCCATAAGATGCATCCCACTAGCCTCCCTACCACTTTTGCCCCACAAAAATCTTCGCATCAACCTCTCAAGGCGTTTTCTAATCCCAGTAGGCAAGAGGTGAGTGGACATGAAGAAAATCAGAATCGCAGAGAGCACCGCCTTCACCAGCACAAGATGGCCCCCCTTAGAGAGCAAAGAGGACTTCCACCCCGAAAGCCTAAATTCCAACTTCTCAACAACAGGGAGCCAGTCTGCCCGCTTGAGCCTTCCTATATCCAGAGGCAACCCCAAATAACGAATCAGAAGGGAACCACATTCCGTTCCCAGCTCGGTACCATAAAACCACACCTCCTCCGCAAAGAGAGCAAAAGGGATAATCGTAGATTTAGCAAGGTTCAGGGACAATCCGGAAATTTCTCCAAATAGCTCTGGAGTAACCACCACGTCGTTCTCTTCCTCCTTGCCACCCTCAATGAAGAGAATGGTATCATCAGCATACTGGAGAAGATGGACAACCAACCCAGTCCTCGAATACCTGCATGTGATCCCGCTCGACTACTCTCGATCAATTAAGCAAGGAAGAACATCAGTAGTGATGACAAACAGTAAGGGGGCTAAGGGGCACCCCTGTCTAACGCCCCTTTGCGGCTGGAAGAAGCCGCCCTCCGGGCGGTCATTCACTAGAACCGCCAAAGACGTAGTAGTGACGCAACGTTTCATCCACAAAATCCATAACTCTGGAAAACCCCTCCTATGCAGAGCCGACCAGAGAAACCTTCAGTCCAACGTGTCGTAAGCCTTTGCAAAGTCCACTTTCCAAAGCAACGTCTTCTCTCCACGTCTCTTTCAATCCATAATAACCTCTGTTGCCATAACCAAGCTGTCCGCAATCTGTCTTTTGGGAACGAAGGCCGACTGGAAGGGGGAGATAATGTGCTCAAGCACCCTGCTAAGCTTGATAGCAAACATCTTCACAACGATCAAGTACATAGCATTGGAAAGCGCAATCAGTCTGAAGTCTTCAATTCTTTCAACCGCCACATTCTTAGGTAGCAGAAAGATCAATGCCTTGTTCAGCTTATTGAAACCCGCATTGTCCCGGCAACATTCCACTACCACCTCCAGCACCTCAGCCCCAACGAGATCCCAGAAGACCTTGTAAAAGGAGACCGGGAACCCGTCTGACCTAGGAGCCCCATCAGCATTCAGACTCCTCCACACCGTAACCTTCAACTCCTCCAGGGTTACCGACTGAGTGAGACTAGAAGCATGGGCCGCCGAAAGCTGCAAAGTACCCAACCCAACCCATCTCCATCGCCTGTCAAGAAGACTCCGTGAGAACCTATGGAAGTGATCCGTAATCACTCTGCCCATTTCCCTGTTGCCATCCACCTTCGTATCGCCCACGAGCACCGACCTGATAGTATTGTAACGACGTCTCCCACTATAAAATCTGTGAAAGTAGGCAGTATTCGCATCCCCCTTCCTCAGCCAACTGAGTCTGGGACTTTGCTTCCATTCAATGCTATGCTTCCTGTCCTCCTTAGAGATCTTTATGGGCTTCCATTCTTTTGGCCAGCTCATCAGCATTCAACAGTCTGTCATCCTCCAAGCCGTCAAGGGTAGCAGCCTCCTCTTCTGCCGCCACCCTAGCCACACGACGGGCCTTTCTAGAGTCTTTCTTGAAAGCACACAACCGTAAACGTAACAAGGTCAATTTATGAGCGAATCTCGAGGCAGCCGAGCTAGAGACGAGCAAAGAGGACCAGTGGGACGGAACAATGTCTTTGAAGTAATCCTCCAACAACCAGGCCTTCTCAAATCTAAAGAAGCCCCTCTGAGGAGAGACATCGCCAGAATCCCAAAGAATCGGCATGTGGTCCGACCGCGTTCTTGCTCTAGTGGTCACAAACGCCAAAGAGAAAACTCCATGAGCTCAGCTGAGGATAGAAAGCTATCAAGGCAGGAGCGAGAGTGGGAGCTAGAAGACCTCCAGGTGTACTTCGAGTTCGTGGCGTCCAACACCTCTAGCTCCAGGAAGTCAACAGTCTCAGTAAATTTCGTAGACCTCGGATCCTGACTACCACGGAGCCTCGGCCAATTCGAAGAGAAGAGCGTGGCATTCAAGTCACCACCGAGCAACCAAGCAGATCCGAGGAAAGAGCTCCGCACAACGTTGAGATCAGACCATAACTGTTGCCGGAGGGCTGGCTGACACGACCTATAGACGCAGGAGAAGGCAAACAAGTTGCCTATGCAAAGGCAATCCAAGAGCACCGTAAGAATGTGGGAGCCCCTCAACTCCGCTCGAAAGGCAAACACGACTTCCTTCCACGCAACCAGCAAACCACCCGCAGCTCCAGAGGCATTCAACGATCGGTAACTATAGGGAATGGTCCTCTACTCTGGAGTCCCTATGGCTCACATGAAAACTCTGGCCTGACAACTAGAAGAATGATGGGGACCACGAACAAATGATGTCAACATATGCTCATCTGAAAATGACCGCAAACATATGCGTGTCTGAAACTGGAGACTCGGAATCAATCGTCGAGTCTGAATAACTGAAATCTGTAGAGTCTGATCAACATCTGGCTGGTCTGAGGAATCTGCATCTGGCATCTGAATTTGGAATACAAGACATGTGACTCTACACCATACTCCCCCTTTATCCCATACTTGTCGGAAATTGACATCGACAAAGTTGGGATAAGACAAGATAAATAGGGGGTAAACAAAACATGAAATTTGCGGTTTGCATCATTTTTTTTAAATAAGCCGTCAAAATTCTTTTTCGAATTTTTTTTGAAACACATTTTTTTAAGCCGTTGACTTTTTTTTTCGGCTTTTCATCCTCCTTTTTTTTAAAGCCGTTTGACTCATTTTTTTCGGCTTTTCCTTGCATTTTTTTTGAAAATTTTGCATACGGCTCTTCTTTTGTACGCGCCTTTTCTCAACTTTTTTTCTTTTTTTACAAACTGGTCCAACAGGACCCTCCCCTTAACTTTTTTTTAAAAAAACTCACGCCCAATATGGGCCGAAATATCCGTAGCCCCCCTTGGGTTCTAAACAAATAACATTTTTTTAACCGCGAGGCCTCTAGGGTTCCCACGATGGGAATCTTTTTTTTTCGCTGTAGCCGCCCCAAAGGGGTTCTCTCCTCATGTGGGTGATGCGCCTGTGCATGGGAGACTTGGTGGGAGCGGCGCCATCACGCAAGATGGCGACTCGATAGGTGGTCCATTGTCTGGAGGGGGGTTTACAGCTACGCCGCTTGGAGATATCGAGACTCGCGCCTGGGTTTCGCGCGATGTTGGAGCCATCTGATCGCACGCACCATCGCCCACGAGGAGCTCGATGGGGGTGCTGTGCGCCGCATGCCGCTCGCCGCATGTGGAGGAACGCTAGGGGAGCGGTCATCGGGGGTGCCGTGCTGGAGAAGGAGCGCCGCCGCCTGGAGGGCCTTGGAAGGGGCTGATGGAGATCGAGATGGCGAGGGTGCGCTTGCCGAGATGGCTGGAGGCGGGCTCCGCCTGGAAGTCACGCGCGCTATGATGGGTCATCGCCTGGAGGAGCCTGCGTCACCTGCGATAAAGGAGAAGGCGCGTAGAAGGGGCTTCGCTCGGGAGGCCACTGACTGGAGATGGCCGCCGGGGCTTTCGACTGGATGCGCTAGGAATCGGGTATGCGCAGCGTGCCAAGGGTTCGCCATGGGAAAACAGGGGCTTCATAGTCCTAAAAAAAATCTTCAAATCCTCATCTTCGACCACCCGACAGGAACAAGACGGAACCATTGATGACCATCCGCGAATATTGAATGAATAACAATACAGATCTTTAAAAAAATGGTCTGGATCTAGTTTTTTTTGGAACTTGCAGAAGATGCGGAGGCCTTCGATGATCAAACAAAGAACCAGAGAATAGGATCTGGGAATCTGGATTGCACGGCTGAGACGAACGCCGAATCATTTCTACGGTTTTATCTAAACCCTAGATCAGGAACTTGATCGAACAATAAAACATCGAATCTCGAACCGATAACAAACATGAAATCCTCGAGAAACGAACCCGCTCTGATACCATGTTATAAAATATGAAGCGGAAGCGGAATCAGAAAGAAAGATAAAGAAACAGAAGAACACAAGAATTTTAACGTGGAACCCTACTCCGTGAGGAGCGGGATGAAATCACGGGAGAAGCCCTCAAAGGGGCATGCTATGCATTGCTTTTTCTCTCAATGAGTACAGGAGGTCTGGGGCTCCTTATATAGCCTCTCCAGAGCCTCCAAGTCCCACCACTAGGCGGTATGGGACTAAACACTGGATGGGGTAAATGACATTAGGGTCAGACCCCAACAAAGTCCCGTCGGCCGAGATCCGGACCATCAACCCCAAGTGGTTGGGAGTTGGCCCCAAGTGCGGCACCGATCGGGAGAGAAAGGGCACTCCTAAGACCCGCGCCACCCGCTTGACTGAGCGGTCAGCAAGATCATCAGCGAAACGAGGCACCCTCTAAACAACGTCGCTTGGAAAGGCAGACTCCAGGAGGATCGCCCTCTCCTGCAACGACAAACCACCTACGCAGCATCTCCGAAAACCCAACTCTGCAACACCTCCCGCGAAACCCTCTCCTAGCGGGAGCGACAACTCCACCCTCACTGAAGACACCGAAGTCGATTCCTTCGACCAGGAGCCAACCAAGAGGCTAGTGCTCAAATCTGAAGTAGATGTTCCTACAACGGAGGCATAAGTCAGAACCCCCCGATCGCCACCACAACTGGAATCCAACGAATGACACTCTGACGGGGCATTCAAGCGAGAGCGCTCCCTCGCCAGGGAGCAAGATCGCCGGTGATGGCCGACCCTCTCGCAGGAGAAGCAACGCGTGGGGGAAGCGCACTCCATCGCCAAGTGTCCACGCGTACCACACCTGAAGCACCGTCGCCCGGGTTTCCGGTGAGGCACGACAACCCAACCACTCTCTTCCTCTGTTGTCACTTGAGGCCGGTCCTCAGATACCCTTTTCCACCGCATCTCGCCATTCTGAATCACCCAACGCAGTCTCTCTCTCTTACGCTTCTCCATCCCCATCAAACCCCTACAAACTTACACCTAGGCTCAATAGAATTATTGTTCCTTCCTCTACTTCTAGTCAAACCTCCTTTGTGATAGCCGCCTCTCGTGACATAGGACGTTCCTCTCAGTTTCACGATCGTGGACCTCGTGGTAGAGGAGGTCATATTCGTTAGCCCTATACTTATTATCATCGTCCTGGACATTCAGAGGATACATGCTACTCCAAGCATGATTTTCCGGCATCAGCTTGTGTAGCGGAACGAGTTGACTCTCCTGCAGCTTCCTATTCGGATAAGAGGTTTGAGAACCTGGTAGCTTGATTGAGAGACATTATGTCTCCTGCTAATCCCATTCCTTCCTCGCTTGCTCCATGATGCCACTCAGATGTTGTTTTTGCCTCTGCCATTACCTCGGGTAGCATCTATGTTCTTACTACTTGTCATGGATTTTATATTACCAAATAGATTATGGACTTCGGGGCGACACATCACTATGTGGAGACAGAGATACGCTTACATCCTACAGGCAGGTTGCTCCAGGGAGGACTGTTGTCATAGCTGATGGGACTCATTCCCTATCACAGGACTGGAGGAGATTAGTTTGACTCCTTCGACATGTCTGCAGAATGTCTTGCATGCACCTGACTTTTCTATGAATTTATCATCTATTAGTCAGATTACGAATGATTTCCATTGTCGGGCTATTTTTGACCCATCGTTTCTTGTATGTCAAGACATTCTTACGGGCAACGTGATTGCCTGTGACTGTGAGCAGGGAGGCCTCTATCGACTGGTTTGAACTCCATATGCAGGCCTATCCTCTCATTCAATAGGACTAGTCTCTCTGTTCATGTGACACTTGCGCTTTGATTACCTTCCCCCTTCAACAGATGTGTCAAGTCTCCCTCAGATCTCACCTTGTTCGTCCTTCCAATGCGAAGCATGTCAGTTAGGGAAGCACCATCGGGATGTTTTCTCTAGTCGTTAGAGTCGAAGCAGTAGCTCTCTTTTTGAGTTATTTCATGTTGACATTTGGGGTCCAAGTCGTGTCCTGATCACCAGGGACACATGCTTTATCTAGTTGTTGTTCATAACTTTTCTTGTTTGTCATGGATCTTTCTATTGAAGAATAAATCTGAAGTTGGGAATGCGATTAAAACTTTCGTCAATGAAGTGCAGAATGTTTTTCTTCTTCTGACAAATTTATGAGAACTGATAGCAATGGAATTTTGTACTTGTGCACTCTCACAATTCTTGTCATCTCGTGGTATTGTTCATCAAACATCATGTGCTTACACTTCTTAACAAAATGGGGTTGCAAAAAGAAAGCATCACCATTTACTTGGTATTACTCGAACCCTTCTTATTTAGAGTCGTGCCCCACATTCGTTCTGGGGTGATGCGGTTCTTATGGCTTGTTATCTTGTGAATCGCATGCCCTCATCTGTTCTAAGTAAGAAAATTCCTTTCTCGCTGGCATTTCCGGAGGAGTTATTCTCACTTACTCCTCGTATTTTTGGCTCGGTTGCCTATGTCCATCAATTGTCTCCAGGTCTTGACGAGCTCTCTCCTATGGCTACCAAATGTATTTTTCTTGTATAGTCCAGGACGCAAAAGGGATATAGATGTTATGATCCATTGCACAGGAAATATTATGTTAGTGTGTTTTTCTCCTACAGGTGATAGGTTGACTACATCAGATTCAGATGATGAGGTCTACATGCCACTTCCTCCTATAGCACATCACCATCATCTGTGCCTATGATTCCCACTCCATCACCACCTCCACCTCCTACTCCACCTCCTTCACCTCCCTCAGTACCTCCACCTCCCATAGTACTAGATCCACACTTACCACGTTACTATACATGTCGGCTTGCTTCTGCTCGTGGTCATTACCCATCATCCATCATGCCTCAGGTTTGTTCTGAATACGATGTTTCTAACAATGGATCTGGAGATTTGTTTGAGCAAGAACCTTTGCAGGAGGCTGGCTTATAGATTGAAGAGATTCCCAATGACCTGGATGTCTCTATTGCACTTCGAAAACAAAAGCATACATGTGCCTCATATCATCTTCTTTTTCATGTTTCCTTTGATCGCTTGTTAGGGGAATTCAAGAAATTCGTTGTTGCTCTATCTGCCGTGAGATCCCACAGAATTACCAGGAGGCCTTGAGAGACAGTCGGTAGCATCATACCATGAAAAAGAAATGGCTACACTACAGTCACGTGGTGTCTGGAGTTTGACCCCTGCTCCCACTGAGGCATTTATTATCAGTTGCAAATGGGTGTTTATAGTGAAACACCATGCAGATGGGAGTCTTGATTGTTACAAGGCCAGATTGATTGCATGAGGATTACTCAGACTTATGGAGTGGATTATCTGGACACTTTTCCCCTATTGCTCGTCACTCCACTCTACGAGTTCTTTTTTTAGTTGTTGTGGTACATGATTGGCCTTTATTTTAGCTTGATGTTAAAAATACTTTCCTGTATGATGATCTTCAGTAAGAAGTCTACATACAACAACTTTTGGGCTTTGCTGCTGAGGGGGAGTGTCAATAGGTTTGTAGACTTCACAAGGCAATATATGGGCTTAAGCAATGTCCAAGGATACGGTTTCAGAGGCTCTCGGATCCGATTGAGAAGCAAGGGTTCAAGAGATTGTTAGAATTATTATATTTACATTTATGTTTGTAACCCTTCGGGTTTCGTAACCCCATGTGACCCTTCGGGTTCTGTAACCCCTGTGACCCTTCAAGTTCCATAACCCCCATGACTCTTCGGGTTTCGTAACTCTTGTACTCTCTAGGGTTTTCTCTGTATATAAGAGATCCTAGCTCTATGGAATAAACATCTCATTCGTTCCTTTTCTCAACATGGTATCAGAGCGACGATCCTAGACCAGAGCCTAATACCTTAAAATCCATCGCCGCCACCGGCCCTCTCTCCGTCAACAAGGAGAGAGGGTTGGACCTCCTACGTCACTCGTGGATTCGATGGTCTCGGCAAGGCAGTCCGAGTCCCTAGTAGCACCAGCTACCACATCCAACGGCACCTAAAGCATTGCATGAGGCTCTATCCTCTCCGGCCACACCTCCTGCATCACCGACACCGCTTGGAGCCCGCCCCCCACCCCTACAGCCACTGCTTCATCACAACTGGTTTCTCCAAACTTGATGTTACATATTCTTTATTATATCAAGTATGGGAGAAAGGGGAGTCAGAGGTGATTCTTCAGGACATCTGTTTCCCTACCATGACTGATCGATTGACACTCTAGACTACTACTCAGATAATCCATCTTCACCGAGCATCGACTTCTTTGTCAGGGCATATACTTCTTCTTTATGACCCGACTACTACTCCGCGTTGGACTTCTTCTACAACGATTCTTCTTCAGGCACGACAGAGATATGTTTCGGTGACCTGCAGGCACGACAGAGATACGTTCCGGTGACCTAATATCGCAGCGGCTCTACAGGCATGGCAGAAATACGTTCCGGTGACCTGAAAGCCACAGACCCGTCCTCGAGCGAGGTCTTCTACCAGCAGCGGATATATGTTATTATGATGCATCGTGTGAAGATGTGGTGTATACTTTTCCTTTTTCTTACAAGCTGCAGCTTTCTCAGCTCCAGCTTGAGGGGGAGTGTTAGAATTATTATATTTACATTTATGTTTGTAACCCTTCGGGTTTCGTAACCCCATGTGACCCTTCGGGTTTGTAACCCCTGTGACCCTTCGGGTTCTGTAACCCTATGTGACCCTTCAAGTTCCATAACCCCCATGACTCTTCGGGTTCCGTAACTCTTGTATTCTCTAGGGTTTTCTCTCTATATAAGAGACCCTAGCTCTATGGAATAAACATCTCATTCGTTCCTTTTCTCAATGCCGAGGATAGAGACACCACGACGAAGATCGATGCACAGTGAAGATGGCTTGATATTCTGCGAAATCCGGAGTGTTTGGTCTGTCAATCAACGATGTAGGATGCATATGGCTTTTACTCCCCCTTTCTCCCAAACTTGTGAGAATAATGAAAATAATAGACAAGTTGGGAGAAGCAAACATGAAGCACATTTTTTTTATGCTTACGACTTTTTTCTTGTACGCGACTTTTTTTTCTTTTTTTTCGATTTTTTTGTTAGCATATGCGTACGACTTTTTCTTGTATACGCCTCTTTTCTCTATTTTTTTTCTTTTCTTTTTTTTTAACAAACACTCATTCATTTTTTTTAATGACATGCCCTCTCTTCTTCTTCGTCTTCTTTTTTTTGGTTGAATTCAACCTGATCTCGAGTTTCCCCTTTTCTCGCAGCCCGCTTGCCCCCACTTTCCTTCATTTCATTTTTTTAAACCACACCCGAGCCAAAAAGCCCAAAAGAACCGCTAATATTTTTTTTTGTTACAACACAACATGCACATGCCTTTCTACCATTCAAAAAAAATATTTTTTTAAGGAAGCGCATCGGACCCCACGGTGGGCGCCATTAGGGTTCCCAAGAAACCCGTTTCCCCTTTTCTCTTTGTCATTAGAGCCGCCCCCCCTTTGGAGTCTCTGTTCCTAGTGCCGCTAGTCACGGGCGGCTGGATCTGCCGTAGGAGAAGCTTCATCGTCGCGCGCATGGAGCTTGGAGAGGAGGGCAGCACCGTGATCGTGCGGCGAGGGAGACGCGCTGTCGAAGGAGAGGGCTGCGGCGCGAGGAGGTTCGGGCTGTGGAGAAGGAAGCCGCGCGGCGGGGGGGAGGGGGGGTCCTCTGTCGCCGCTTGTCCGAGAATAGAGCCCTATCGTTCCTGGAGTTCCGCCCGGGCCTAGTGCGTGCGCCACCGCCAAGAACGGGGAGCACTCTGCTTCTTTGCGCGCCACCCTGGGAGTTCTGCGCGTAAGGATAGAGCCGCCGAAGAAGGGGGACGCCGCTGGACTGGAGTCGCGCGAGTGGGTTCCTTCGCGCACGCAGAGAAGAGGCGACCTGAATGGAACCTCCACCAGGAGGTTTGGGTGTTGCCGTTGATGTTGTCTGGAGCGTGCGCCACGATTGCGCGTGAGGAGATGAGGTCGCTCCTCTTCTTCATTTTTCATGGTCAAGGATCATTGTCCTCCCTTTTTTTTGCTTGAAGGATGTATGTGAACAATGACTTGGAGAAGGAGCAACGCCGTCGATATAAATTTTCAGATCAGAACCTGGGACTTGGACTTGTAGCCTAATGATTGATGCGCGAGACCTTGGAGAGAAGGAGGGGCGTGAGCTAGCGCCTCCAGATCTGGAAGGAGAACGACCGATCTAGGGTTCATAAACCCTGGATCACTAACAATCTTCGAAAAAGAATGTGATCTGCAGCAATAATCTTTTAAGAACAGATCTCCAAACATGTGAATATGATGCCGACGAATCTTAACTATGATCATGAACACAATTCCAGAAATTGTGGTTTCAATAGGAACCCTAGAACTTACAAAACTTGAACAAACAAGAACAATCGAATCTTGAATGATATAAAAAACAAAGAATCCTCGAGAATCGGCCCGCTCTGATACCATGTAGAAAAACAGAATGCGGAAGCGTATCAGAAAATAAAGATAAAGAAAACATTAGGGGACATCGGGATTTAACGTGGAACCCTACTCCAGAAGGAGCGGGATGAAACCACGGGAGAAGCTCCTGAATTGGGCGTTTCTTCTATTGAAGTTCTCAATGAGTACAGGGGGTGTGGGGCTCCTTATATAGCCCCATGGACAGACCCAATAGTGACCGCTCCCCCATGTGGTACTAAACACATGGGTGGGCTCTTTTCTTTTCCAACACCCCCCTCAAGTTGGTAGCTGGGACAGCTGCAACTTGCAAATGCAGATGATTCATTGTTCACACGGGGAAACTTCACAGGTATAGTTGTTATCATGATCTATGCTGATGACATAATTATTACATGAGATGATGTGCAGGAGATCAATACGACAAAGGAATTTTTTGGCTGACAATTTGTCACCAAGGACCTTGACACCCTACGGCTACGATATTTTTTGGGGCTAGAGTTTGCTAGGAATAAGCAGGGTCTTGTGATGATCCAAAGAAAGTATGTTACAGACATACTAGTTGAGACTAACATGATTGGATGTCGACCTGCTACTATTCTGGATCCAAACACGAGGCTATATGATGATGATACAATGGACGTAAACAGGAAAAGACAGAGAATTAGTGGGAAAGCTTCTTTACGTTACTATCACTAGGCGAGACATCTCCTTTGCTGTTAGTCGGGTTATTCAGTTCGTGGAGCAACCCCGATAGGTACATATGTATGCAATGTATATGATCTTGAGGTAACTAAAGTCATCTCCAGGTGCATGATTGCTATTCAAAAAAGGAGTATCTCTTACTATTACAACCTGTGCAGGTGTAGACTAAGTTGGATGTCCTAAGGACATGAAGTTTACCTCAGGCTTCGCTATATTTGTTGGAGGCTCTCTTGTATCCTGGAAGAGTAAGAAGCAAATTGTGGTTGCTAGGTCAAGTGCTGAATTAGAATATAGGACTATGGCATAAGGGAGCACATAGATGATGTAGGTCCGAACGGTGTTAGCAAACTTATATATAGATGTACCCCTTCCTATGCAGCTATAATGTGATAACCATGCCTCATTATTCATTGCAAACAATCCTGCCTTTCATGAGAGAACTAAACATATTGAGGTAGATTGTCATTATATACGGGACATGATTCAGAAAGGCTTTATCTCCACTTCCCATGTCAGTTCAGGAGATCAAATTGTGGATATTGCACCAAGTCTTTGCTCAAAGGATCCTTTCAGAAGTGTTTATCCAAGCTGAGCATGATTGACATCTATGATCCATCTTGAGAGAGAGTGTAGAGATATATTTATGTTTCTGTATTGTTTTCTCACTTTACTTTATTTCTATCTATCTTATGTAATTTACCCATAGGTCTCTTCTCTATATATATAAGAGAATCCTAGGGATCCATGGAATAAATGATTTTCATTATTTTTCCAACTGCTTGTTTTGCAAAGCAACATGATTGATTCAGGAAATGCACCTTACATTGTGGTCATCAATCTAGAGCACAGACAAATTCACAACTTTCTTGCAGATCCTTCTGCAAACAAAATATCAACTTAAATATTTCCTGTTATCCTAATGGAGATTCTTTTCATAGATGAAGCCGAGGTCACAAGACAAGTTGCAGCTGTCGGCGACTGTCTGGCCTAGGACTAGGAGACACATATTCTTTCCATCTACAATAGCCAAGGAAGACAAGTCCTCTCTTGTATTTCCATGGTTCTCTCTTTGTGTTTTCAATTAACTTGTGTGAAGCATTTTAACTGCAAATAGAGGCCACATGTTTGTCATCATTTTCTCTTCAGTTGTATTTCCATGGTTCTCTCTTTGTGTTTTCAATTAAGTTGTGCGAAGCATTTTAACTGCAAATAGAGGCCACATGTTTGTCATCATTTTCTGTCCAGTGTAGAGTACTTTGCTTTAGCGAAAGTTTTGATAAGTTGTAAGCATGCCTTTGGTGTAAAATTTAAGAATGAGTAATATTCAGATCAGTCACTAGTTCTCTTTCCACAATAAACATGCATAGTATGGAAACTTGTGTTTCTTACTTTTTAGTATGTTGTATACACAATAGGGGGGTACATGAAATAATATCAACTTCAGTTTTCCATGCTTTGACTTGCATAATAGTCTACCTTTCTCCTCAAGTTGGACATGTGGTAAATGTGCAACAGATAGTTAAATGGGTAACATCGTAGGGTGTTTATTATGTAGTTCTTCATTACAGTCTTTCATCTTCTACTGTCGTTGGATTAGTGCCTTGTCAAGGATTGTGGTGATCATTCAAATATACCATTTTGAATTAGACATGCTTATAGACTACTGTGATGGAAAACTGATAGAACTTCGTATCTTATTTGGAACTGTGGAAGCATTTTGCAACCAAGTTTTACTAAAGTTAAACTATGATGTCAACGAACTTGGAGTCAGCATTTAAGATACCATTTATGTGAGTTTATAGAAGTTTCTGGGTGGGCATTTCTCGACGTCGCACACATGTTCTTTTAAAAAAATGAAGTGGCCATTTAATTCCAATTCGTCCAGCCCTTTGTGTGGAATGGATTAGGAAGATGATGGCCACTTGTTTTTACAATTGTTATGTTTGCACTGTTGGTTTACGAGCGATTCGGGATCCTGTGGATGCATACGTCAAATTGGGAGGGCCTTTTGATGGACCTTCAGGGAAAGGTGCTAGATGGCCAAAGTGCGATAGTACATGATAGGTGTGGCGATAATTCGACTGCTTGCAACAATTTGTTCTTAGATACGGTGCAATGATGCGATCAAGATATTTGGGTTAGCAAACACTGAACCTGATCAATACATTTATCCCTAAACTCATGGGTACATGTTTGGATATGCCTGGATTGGTACCCGATATATGACGATATATGTCCCATCAAGAGTCCTGTTTGGAATATTGGGTATTCATTGGTGCCATGCTATTAGGAGATGGGGTATTAGCTTCCATTTGTTTAACAAAATCGAGAAAAGAAAGCAGCTAGATTGTCCAAGAATTGGTACGACCTTTTAGGCAAAAACTTAGAAAATGAGGAATTTTTTTTAAGCTAAGGAAAACATTTGAGAATCAATAAAACAAGTAGAGAATTAACATTAAAATTAACGTTGAGAGGATCATATTAAGAAAGATGCAATTTGGACCACAAACCCCTTCAAATCCTCTGAGAGAGTACACTATTTGTAAGGGGGAGAATGACAAGGCTCATGGAGAGGTTGGCGAGTGATGGCTGGCGTCTCGTGGAGAAGAAATCACGTATAGCTGTGGGTCGTCTCACATCCATGTCGAAGGAGTTGGCGATGGTTGGGAAGCTATTTGAGAAAATGATTGGGAGATATTTTCGATGCAGGGGCTCTGGCCATCGGGCAGCGGAGTGCTGTAACCCTATTCGTTGCTTCGCATGCGGTGGATCCAGGCATCAAAGGGATAAATATCTTGTCAGTAAGGTGTGGTTGCCTCGAGCTTAGGGATTGTTCAACGTGGGAGAATCGAGAGCTTTGGTTCTCATGGGGATTGTTAAAAGGGAGGATTCTTATCTCACAGAGGCGATGCTAACATTGGAAATGCAACGGGAGTCGATTTCGTTGAAGATGTTGTTCGGTTGGTTGCACCGTTGTGTGTGCAAGGGATTACATGTGGAGGAGGCAAAGAAGTTAGAACTTAGTAATACGGCTCAGGCGAGGATCCACTAGAGGAGCCAAGACCTCATGATGGTCTGTTACAAATTCGGTCGCGTAGGACTCTTTGTTTTTGAGAATTCCCGCTACTGTATCGGATTCCCGTGAGGATCAAGGAGGCTCTTGCCTCGGTTGGGGTGTCAGGGAGCTGATCTTTGATGGCCTTCATCGCAGCTAGCATATTGATGTTTTGGTCTCGACGGAAGCACGTTCTCTTATTATGAGGTGTGCGGTGGCTCGTGTTGAGAATTTCTCCTTCTAACTCGACATTCTGGAGGTTGCATTGGAGGACAATCGGTCGCTGCTTGAGCTACATGTCAAAGAAGTTGTGCTGAGGGAGCGGAGGTCGCCGACGAAGGGTTTTCCGATCTCGGGGACGATGAAGCCATTATGTTCGGAAGTGGAATCGTCAAGAGCTTAACCTTCGGGGACACATCTCTCTCCTATTGCCTCAGGAATGACCGTTTGCACGTGCTTTCAAAAGAAGGAAGTTTTTGGAGACTTGTGGGGGAGGGGGATTAGTGTCGCCTTTTCATCACCCACTTATGCTGCAGTTATCGGGTCGGGTCCCTTTTATTGATACGAATGCTTGGAAGTGTGAATCGAGTCCCGAAAGACACTGATGCATGTGGGGCAAAAGCGGATTGTCTTAATGGTTCGGTCGATCGAGTTGGTTACTCGGGCTCTACGACACCAAATCAATGGGGGTGTTCTGGAGGTAACAACGTGCGGGGCGAGACTTGTAGCTGAGTGACTGATGCAATGGCAAGCTGGAGGTCACCGTGTTCTGAGAAGACCACTAGATCCGGGTCTGTGGAGGCCAACATGTCGATGCTGATATGGGCGGATGGGGAGAGGGACCTGATGGGATGCCTAGGCCTGATCCCACCACGAAGGGAAGCTTCTAGTCCTCAATGAACATAAATATCATGGAATGTGAGAGGCCTGGGGAGATCGGAGAAGCGGTTGGGAATTCGTGATCCGCTGATGAATGCAGAAGCTGGTATAGTACTGTTGAGGTTGTCCACATTGATGATAGATTGTGAACGTCGATTGGTGCCTCTTCTTTATCAGCGTACATATATATCACGTCAAGTGGTGCTTCAGGTGGGATTGTCACGGGGTGGAATGTTGAGAAACCGCCCCTTGTGCGTGATGAGATAGTTGGGGAGCACTCGCTTACACTTCTGTTTAGGCGGAGAACGGATAACGTGTGGGTCATGATTATGAGTGTCTATGGTCCATCTAATGGGGTAGGCATTGGAGAGCTTCTTGGAGATATGCGACAGGCGCAAGTAGCTTTCTCTGTGTACCCTTGGATTATCAGGGATGATTTTAATGTGACACTGCACCCAAAGGACCGGCCTGGACTGCGTGGTGGGGCTGAGATGGGATCCAAGGAGCTTTTGGAGCTTATGAATGACTTCAGCTTGCCGATTGTGGATGCTTCGATATGTGACTACACTTGGAGAAACTCAAGGTCGCAATCACTGATAGATAGATTCCTTGCTTCATCAGAGCGGCTGGATGCGTTTCCTTTGGCCAGGGCCTGAGTACTTCCTCGGGCGCACTCGGACCATACTCTCTCATATGGTTCTCTTGGGAGGCTTCAAGGCCTAAGAGCTTCTTTCGGTTTGAGCATGCTTGGCTTCTCGAAGTTGGATTCCGTGATCATGTCAGGAGCTTCTAGGAGGGTTGCATGATCAATGGGACGATGACGACTCAGTTCACATCTAAGTTGTGGAGACTGTGGGGGCTTCTTATTGGTTACACCAAGAACATCCGGGAGAAACATCGGTGTAAGAAGGCTAGAGCACTTGAGGCGATTACTAGACAAGACAGAATTGAGGTGATGGAGAGATCTAGATACCTACATGATATAGTAGTAGAAGATAAGAATGTAGAGGTTGAGTGGAGGCAGAGATCGAAACAACGATGGCTCAGGGAGGGTGATGCCAACACTTGTTTCTTTCACTACGTGGCATCGGGCAGGAGAATGCAGAACTACATACATGTAGTAGAAGTGGAGGGTGTTCAGGTTTCTGGGGACCAGGAATTGGGTAGGTTAATCTGCGCCCATTTCCATGAGGCAAGCAGGAGAACGACCCGTTCCAGGTGGGGTTGGTGCGAGAGAGGTGTAAAGGAGATTTCGACAGCCCAGTCAGATACACTTGTCATTCCTTTCTCAGAGGATAAGGTTAAGAACACAGTTTGTGCGTTGAATGTTGATGGCGCTCCTGAGCCGGATGGTTTCCCCATCTTCTTTTACAAAGAATTTTGGCACATGGTTAAGAGGGAGGTTATGGAGATGGTGCATGACTTTGGATATGAGAATATGGCATTTGATCAAGTCAATAGAGCTTTGTTGTTTTTGCTACCAAAGAAAGATGTGCCGATCAGGAATTGGGACTACAGGTCGATTGCGCTATCTAACATGGTTTACCTTATTATTGCAAAGGTGCTAGCAAACCAGATTCGTGGTGTCATGGATGATATCATTTTCCTTGAGCAGTCGGTGTTGATCCCAAGCAAATCCATGGTGGATGGTTTGATCTTGGCTTCTAAAATGATGCTGGATTGGCATAGAAACAAAGGGAAAGGCTTACTTTGGAAAGGGGATTTTTCCAAAGCATATGATTGCGTGGATTGACAATTTCTTTGGATGTCTTTAAGAAAGAGAGGCTACCCTAAGCTTTGGATATCTTGGATGAAGCGATGTCTCATCATGGTCTCCTACTCTGTACTTATTAATGGACGTTCAGAGGGCAGTTTCTTTTAGCGTCAGCGTGGAGCGCGTTAGGGGTGCCCTTTGGACCCTATGTTGTTTGTGATCGTGGCTGACGCGTTGGCAACTATGCTTAGATGTGCGACAGAAAATGGTTGGTGTATGGGTTATCATAATAGCGATATCTCTATTCCGTTACTCCAGTACGCCGACGAAACTATGATTTTCTTGGGGATAATATGGAATAGACACGAAGAGCTTCTCAAATTGTGGATATTTTGGGGGATATCTCGGGGCTGCGGATTAATAGAGAGAAGTCAGTACTGGTTCCTTTTGTCTTATCCCAGACGGAGGCTATGGATGCTCCGGAGGTTCTACGTTGCCAGATTGACAACTTGCCATCTCGTACCTAGGGTTGATGTTGCTCGGGGGGCTATGTCGAGTGGCTAACTAGATGCCAGTGTTAGCTAGATTGGAGAGTAAATTGGCAGGTTGGAAGGCTGTGACACTCTCCAAGGGCGGTAAGTTGGTTCTGTTGGAGCATGTCCTTTTGGCTACCCCATTTTCTTTTACTCTACTAGATTGCCGCTTGTGGTGATATGAAAGAGAACCGAGGCTCTAATGAGGCGATTCTTTTGAGCAGATGGTTAGCAAGAGAAAAATGGATTTCACCTCAGTTATTGGGCTACGATCACTAGGAGCAAGAAAAAAGGGGGATTGTGAAATGGGCGGTCAGATTATGGGGTGATTCAAATGACCTCTTTTGCCTTTTGATGCAGAAGATAGAATCGATGGTTCGAGTGAGGGAGGCTAAGAATATCTGTCTCCCCTCTTCTCTATGGCAGGGAATTCGTAGTATCATCTTGGAGTTGAGGTTGAAACTGCATCCGATACTTGGCAGTGGTTAGATCTTCCGTTTTTTTTGAAAGTACAGAGGATGGAATCCCAAGATGGGATCTACCGCATATAGTTATATTAGATAAATTAGAAAAGTCTTACAGTTGTGTTTGAGTGGGGGTCCCCCAATACATTATCTGGATAAAACACCTGACCTTAAAAGGTACATTTATTTCGTGCACACCAGATGGCCCATAGAAGAAGAAACACATTGGAACTGTCCTCCTGAGAGTTGCCACGATATGATCTAATGAAGTTCCAAAAATATTTACCACATTCCATATTCAGCCAGGTGATTCCAACCCTTAACCAAACCGAAGATGACATCCTGCATCTGAAGAAAAGATGCTCCATGTCTTCATTCTCTTCTTGCATCTATTGCAGAGTACATCCCCAATATGGACTGTTTCGATGTACTTTGGTAAGCAGAACACCTTGATTCTCTGCTGAATTCTGCTGCTCCAAATAATCTTGTAGTTACTGTTGGAGGGGGTCTGCTCGGTATTTTGATGCCGTACAAAAAAAGTGTACGCCTTTTTGACTGAGAAGCTACCGTCAGTTGAAATGATCTCTACCCTGTGTGATTCCATCTACATCCCTCAAGTCTTCAAGCAATGCCAAATACTCCTGAAGCCTCTGTTTTGAGAAATGCATCGTGAATGTTGGAAGCCAGGAGCCATTCACCCATGCACTGCCAACCCTTAAGTTTCGATTCTCCACAAGTTCAAATAGACGTGGGTACCTCTCAATCAAGACCCGAAGATCGGCTCTATCACCCAACTAGAATCTAAAGGTTTCTCCATTTCCCAGTACATGCCTGAGCATCTCCCCTATCCTTGGTAGAATCTGTGTAATTCCTTTCCAGAGTGAAGAGGGAAATCGAATATGATTACCAACCAAATCACCATAAATGTACTAAGCCTTATCCCACTATAAGTAGGGTCAGCTACATGGATTATTGCTCAAGTCCATGTTGAAAGATTTGACTATTTTTTACGCTGGCCGTCGACTACCTAATGCATCCCCTACAAGAGTGGGATTTGAACCGTGGTCTTTTGTGTGGTAGACACACTGTACTACCACTAGACTATTATGTGGGTACCTAAATCACCATGCACTCCATAAATCCTCCACACCAATATGCAGGTTAGGTCTTCATATTTCCCCCACAATCTTACAACCCATTCAGTCAGGAGTGCTTTATTCATATATTCAAGCATTAGTACACCCAGGCCACCTGCACCCTTAGGTCTAGTCATTGTTTCCCAGTCAACGAGATGTATACCTCCCTTTTCTCGTCTTCCATCTGCCTAGAAAACCCTTCTCATCATACCCTCCATCCTTGTCCTCACACCCGCGAGAAGCAATCTCGTGGAGCAAAAAAAATGGGATCTGACAATACATGTTTGAGGAGTACCAGCTTACCCCCTCTAGACAACGTTCTCGCGTTCCAACCAGCCAACTTGCTTTCCATTCTTTTGAGGACCTATTTCCAGTTAGAGGATTGAAGTCGTCCATCCACCAAGGGGAGGCCTAGGTATGTGACCGGGAGTATCCCATGCAGGCACCTCAACACCAAGCCCTCCTCCTGAATATCCCCTTCATAACAACCAAAAGGTACAAACATGGACTTTTCTCTGTTGAGTTGAAGGCTAGAGACTTCTCGAAAATTATCCATAATATGAGACTCTCTCCTTGCATGCTCCACATCTCCATCCAAGAAAATGATGGTGTCATTTGCATATTGGAGGATAGGAATATATATATCCTCAGCTTGTACCCCTTATAAAAGCCTACACCCATATCAAGTCTCATCATTACTGTCAGCGCGTCGGCAACAATCACAAATAGAAGAGGTGTCATGGGGAATCATCGGCTCACCCCCCTGCAGGTGTGGGCGCATAACTCCTGGTTGTCTAACTTATTTGTGGATCTCTTGGATCAAAGATTGGGGGGCATGCTACGATTACAGAGGAACTTGGCAGACATGGAGGGCACAAACCTTGGTAGAGACTACTTCATGTGAACTGAGGGGGAATTTTACGTGAAAAAGGCTTATTATTTCTTTGCTAATGACCTGCCAGATGTGGAAATTAGTGAGGATGTGAGGTCAATTTGTCAGAGCAAGTTCCCATTGAGAATTAAGGTTTTCCTTTAGCTTATGGTACATGGCCTCCTACTTACAAAAGAATGTTGCGATGCGATTCTTTATATTGGTGATCGATTGTGAGACATATGTGAACTTGAGACTGAAGACATAGACCATCTTTTCTTCAAATGTACTCATTCATCTCAAATATGGCAGATGCCGGGGATCTTGTGGTTGAGGATAGACAACGGGATGCACTTTTGGAAATAGCTATGCCTGCGTTGTGGCAATTCTCATAGGGATTATTGTCTTCCCTTCTCTCTCCTTTGGGCCGTTTGGTGTGCTAGGAGTGAGGTCATTTTTCGTGGTCAATGTTTCTATATCAAAAATATTTGGGAACATTGTAAGGCCCTTAGCTTGGCCCGGTCTCTTGTAAGGTAACATTATACTAATGAAATTTTGGCGGTGGATCACATCTTGGGATGCCATGCTCTTTTTTTTCAAAAAGAAAGAAAGATGCGATTTCAAATCTGAAATAGAGATAACATATTCGGCGAAATGGAACTAGTTGTGCATAAATAAGTTGTTTACACCATTATTGGTTGTTGCATGTCACATGGATTAGATGAAGGGACATGAATTTAAGTTTAGAAACATATAAGTATTATTATCAAAGGTATGAAAAACTGAGGTTGAGAGTAGGGATGCAACCAGATATGAATATATATGGTAACTTTTATTGATTTTTACATATGTAATCGATTCATTTGGAACAGATACTGATATGGATATTACTTTGATGACTAGAAATATCTATATTAATTTTCGTGTATCCAATTTAATCTAATTATAGATTTATTTATAATTATGAATGACAATATTTCATGTTTTACATAAGGGAAAATGGGTTGCTAGGGGAGTTACCTTGGCCCCCTGCCCTACTTTCCCTATATTTTTTATTTTTTTGAAAATGAATCCATGGAAATTCATCACTATATCCCTATATTATGTCATTCAATTTTCGTGAGAAACAGAGACTCCTATGGCCTCCATCTAGACAGTAATTTTTTAACGGTCACAGAATTGTTAAAATCGACCCCGTCTGGATGGAGGCTGTCGGAGTCTCCGTTTCACACGAAATTTGATTGACATAATATAGGGATATAATAATGAAAATCCACGGAAGTATCTTTCAAAAAAATAAAAATATGGGGAAAATGCGGCGGGAGAGCCAAGTTAGCTCCCCAAAGGGAGAGCCCCATTTTACCCTTTATATAATCATATTTATTATTATTATTATGAAATAAGTACATTTAATATATTCATGCCATTTAAAATATGAGATACATATTTATTTAAGCTAATCTATTACTTCTTTTTTGATTATCCATATCCGGCTCGTATCCGTTTTTAAGGATATGGTAATAGAATTTTCCATATCCGTATTTGTATTTTTAAATGGACGAAGATATAGTTACAATTTTATCCATATTTGTTTCCATCCGTTTATATCTTTAGATGAGAAGCAAGGATCATTAATTTAAACATAACAAACTGGAATATTGATACATAAATCTAAAAACATAGGGTAGGTGGCTCACCACATATCATTTAACTCCAATATTGCTAGTGGGAAGTCAATGTAGCTTAACAGTATTTCTTCAGACGTAAGTTGTGAAAATTTTGCACGGTTGTGAATAGGAATATCATCACATTGATTCCCTATCCATTCCTAACCAACATCTCGTACTAAAATATCTCACCTTTGACTTTCTACATTCTTTCATCCCCGACCTCATTTCATCTACAATCCTGTGAAAAGATCCAATTTGAAATTCAATCGAAAAGGAACTCTGGTATGCGATTTCTTCCAGTGGTCCATTATAAAATAAATAGTCAAATTTTGTACATGTTAAAAGTTCGGATACAAAGAAGGTTGACACTGATAGACAAGTACTGTTAATACATCGAGCCTTGATTATTCATTTGTAGATTGTATGCCATTAAGCTCTTTTTATAGAAGTGATATTCCATATAGGACTTATGGGTACTTGTTACCCATCCAAGTGAACGGGGCATCCGTTAGAAACCCATTGGAGTTGGTCGGATTGACACGTGACCCATTCATAATGGGGAGGGTCAGATCAATGATTGATTGGATCGTTACCCGTCCCACGAGCACCCTCAGTTTTTATAAGAACAAGTACGTATGTGGTGAATCTTGTGTTTTTATCTCAAATTGCAGAGTGCCAATCATCATTGGGGGAGTTTGAAGTAATTTCGGCATTAAACTCTCTTTTACTTGGATTGGCTAGTAGCCTCTAACAGTGACTAGTAGTCTTTAGCAATCATCTTTTCAAAAGACTCTTCAGCATGAGAAACTATAAAAGTTAGTGACGTTGATTTAATTTCATTCATTGAGGGAAAATGTACTATTATGGCTGATGATGATAACATTCTAAAACTGGATTTCATCTTCCTTAATTAACTCTACCCTAATTTCATACTAGATTAATAAATAATATCCATCTCATAAACAATTTCTACATTGTGTTTACTCTTGAAACTTATGCTCACCTAAATAATCATTCCTTACCATATTGGCCAACAAATTGCTTTGAGCTTCGCATCCTTCTCTCTCTTTGTTTGGTACATCATATATGAGTGCCACCTCAAAGAATCCTTCAAAACCTCCAAATTGTAGCATTCTCATTCGTCGCTACCGATGTCGATTTCTCTTCCATTTTGGACTACTAATAGGTATTTGATGCAAAAATCTTCGAAACATTCTAGTCACTTACAAAAGCCTTAGAAAACTCCCAGGGGATAATCTCCATCTTTATCCACACTTAAACCGCTTGAATGAAAAGGCTAGCCAGGTTTATATAGCTCCCTCCACGCGAGGGGTTAAGTGCAGGTTGAATCGCTTATATGTATTTCAAAATAACCCGCTGATCCCCCTTGTTGCTCGTATAAGAACAAGAACTTGATATCATTCATGTTGAACCAAGTACATCTAAATTGCCTCAACTATAATATGCATCCACTTAACAAGTTGAATAAAACCCATGCCCTAGGGGTGTTTTCATGGTTTAAGAACCTACAAAGATTATGTTTGATATATTTAATATGATTTTAATTGCTGATGACGATGCAATTTTGCCAAGTTGGGTAAAAGGCATGTCAGAGGCTTGCTGTCAGCATGTTGAGAAAATTGAAAACATCTCAAAACAATTAATTTAAAAAAAAGGAAATGACTAGTTATTCCTAAATGCACAAAATAACTTCATGTCCCAAATCCCTATCCTTTCATATTCAAGATTGTAGGAGCTTGGAAATATAAAGTTACAAGTACTTAATAAGTCCTTAACCTAAATTTGACGAAACATCGGCTTTTGAATTCTTGATAGTGAAGATATTACCAACAAACATTAAAATATCAAGTAAATAAAAATTGAACCTATATAAAGTTTTTCTAGATATAGTAAGTGAATCACACGTCTAACATATAAGGCATTTAGCATTTGTTAGAGATTTATCATAATCAACTCCCGACAAGTAAGATGAATAACAAGTAAGATGAAGATTAAATCCTAATCATTTAACCACCTAAGCATCAAACCAAAAATAGCTGATATTTGCTTCTAAATTGATTTGCTGATCTTAAACTCGCGCATACACTAAATGGAAAATAGAATTTAGAGAATACTACTACAAATATCTAATACTTTAGGCACTCCAATGTTCATCAGTTTAACTACAGGGCTAGTTACTATATACATATGATAAATTTAACTTGCAGGTTAAAGCTTTAAGCAGTTTAGCTGGTAATATATCTTAATAGCCTTGGTTCAAAAAAATATTAATGGTCATAGTATAGAAATTAATAATATTGATGTGGAGGATTAACTATATAATATATTTAAACTAATACTTAATATAAGTAAAATATATATGATTAACTGGAGAAAATGAATGATATGGAGCGGCATGCTCCTCATGTCCAGTGATACTTATAAAAATATCAGTGGTGTGCCTCAGGCACAGGCAACATGCCAATGGCACGAGCAGCATACTGACAGTACTAGCTTCATGTCATCAACACCATAGAGCAATGACTCTTAGAGGCATGACATCAACACCCCAGAGCAATGACTCTCCAGATGTATCTATATGGGCAATGCTGGGGGCAAGTCACGATATGGGGGCATGTTACTGGCATGCCTTGACACCGAGAAACTATGATATCTAGTGCATCATTTGCCGCGATGACCCATATGTCGAACCTTCTATTGACATCACCAGGAGATGTTAGTTGTCTCCAACCTAATAATAAGTTCGGAGAGTTTCTTTATCTGTAGCAACTCCACCTTCTCTTGCCTATAAAATATTAATATTTCTGTAGCGCATATAAAATAGTGTTGCATTATTCCAAGTCCAGGTGAGAAAAGAAATGATGCTGTCTATATTATTGCAGCTTGCAACATGCATTTTTCTATCCCCATCTTGAGTTAGAATAATTTTGGGTTTCTTTCCCTATAAAGTGTTGATGGTTCATAAAATGACTGCTTTGTATCAGGAAAATAATTAATCAAAATAATTAAGTATGAATTTACAGTTCAATTTATCACTCTGTTGGTCCTTTAAATCCGATGAACACATTCAAGCTGGATGCCCATGAAGATGCAATTCATTTTCATCAATTTGGATTGTTGCTTCTCAGGTCGGTAAACATTAAAGCTACTTATGTGGCACCTCATTATCATGAAAACTGGCTAATGCTGTCTGTTATAGTTAAAGCACACCTGCTCGAAACCTAAACTCCAGCATGCTAATTTTAGTACCTTTTCCAATTATATGAATCAACTTACTTCGTTGTTAAGAAAATATATTTTCTAGTGTTTATTGTAAAATTTATATCCAAACAAAGACCGTCTTAACTAGAGGTGGTGCCTCTTCTTAGAAGTGTAGGCTGATTGAAAGAGACCCTAAGTTATATTATTGATTACATTAATGCCTATGCAATTATGGAGAAACCATGATACAGATACTCATCTTTTTAACTGATTACAATATCTAGGATGCATTTGGCTTTTGCTCGATACTAATCCAGTCAAAACCTAGGATGCATCTGTCAGCAAATTCACATAGACACTTCACTACTGGGGGGAATAAGGTTTATTTTGATTTTGTTAGATAGGAAACTTCAACAGGCTACCGGCACAACATAAACGTGGAATCGTATACAAGGCTATTGAATTTGGGAATTCTGGAGGAAAATTCGAGGCACTAACTGTGTTGCCCCATGAATTGGCAGACTCGTGTTTTTTTGGAAGGAGAGGCATTCAACTTGGTATGTTGACACTCCATTACTTTGATGATTACTTTCTTGAGTTTGGGTTGTCCTGAAAGGCTGGAGTTTATCTTTGAGGTTTCTTCTTTTTTTGGCGTTATTTCTTCCTCTTATCCTACATAGGGTGTTTGCAAGATGCTTTCTTCATATGCACAGTTCATCTTCCAATTCACATCCTCTTTTCGAAATCTTGACTTCTTTTTCTCAGCCTCATGTTATGTTATATATTTTCTACATTGTCCTTTGATGCATTTTCTAAGATGTGAAGATGATTGTTATGATTACTTAATGAAGGATGATTGTTGTGTTTAACATTCTGGATATTCATGCTGTAAATTTATTGCGACCCACTGGACTGATAAATCTGCATATATATTTTTGCTTATTTCCTAAATATCTGGTACAAATGCTATTTATTATGTTTGAATCAAAGAAATGTGTGAACATTAACATAATTATATTGCTCTAATACGTATGGAATGAAATCAGTGAGGTCCTTTAGTTAGACCATTTACAATTTAAAATGTATTAGAAAAGGAATTTTGGCATCAATTCTTTTCGGTTGTTTTCTAACTATTAGGACAATGGGAATTTTGGAATTCTTTGTTGTTACGGTACCCTTTGCAGTGACCATGATTTGCATGTTAAACATGCAATTTTGGAAGATGGGGAATCAGGCAGGGCTGCCCGTTGGCTCCCCTCCTCTTTGTGTTAGTAGTTGACGCTCTTGCGGTGCTTATGAGGTTGGCAGTGACTAACAATTGGTGTTCAGGGTTCTCAAAGGAAGAGCTTTCCATCCCTATTCTTCAGTACGCCGATGATACTGTGTTATTCATGGGGGCCGAGCCGGAGAAGATTAGACGAGCCTCTTTCATCATGGACATCTTTGGGGATGTATCTGGTTTGCAGGTTAATAGAGACAAGTCTGTGGTGGTTCCTTTCGGTATTTCGGAGATGGAGCAACGGAACGTGTCAGAGATGCTGGGATGCTCGACTTCGACCTTACCGATTACTTACTTGGGGCTTCCTCTTGTGGCGGGAAGGCCGAAGGCGGGTGACTGGAGGATTTTGTTGGAAAGATTGGAAGCAAGGCTGGCGGGGTGGAAGGCGACTTTGCTCTCTAAGGGGGGAAAGCTGATATTATTGAAACATGTTCTTTCCGCAATCCCCATCTTCTTTTGCTCCACGAGATCATTGCCTGCAGGGGTTCGAAATAAGATTGAGGCGTTGATGAGAAGATTCTTTTGGACGGATGGTCGACAGAGCAAGAAAGGCATTCACCTCGTAGATTGGGCCAAGGTGACGACCTCGAAACAAAAGGGTGGACTGGGAGTGTTGCGGGTGGGGGAGATGAATAAGGCTTTTATGGCAAAATGGATAGTGCGGCTATGGGGAACGTCAGACGATTTGGTCTGTCGGTTGCTGAGAAAGATATATGGGGTAAATGTATCACTAGAGGTAGCTCCGGGTCGATTGTCGTCGTCGCTGTGGAAGGGGATTACTGCAGTTGTGCCAGATATTTCATCCAAGTTACGACCAGTGCTCGGGGACGGTGCGGGTTTCCGCTTTTGGTTGGATGATTGGACGGGTGATGGAAAATTGGGAGAGAAATACCCGCGTCTAATGAGATTGGCGAGCGACAACACAGTTTTGGTGCGGCAGGTGTGGAACAATGGAACGTGGTCTCCGATCTTCTCTTCGGCTTTATCTGATCAGAGGGTGGAGGATTTCCTGGCGCTTCAGACTGAGTTGTTGCAGAGCATGGGGCCATCCACGGGCAGGGATCATTTGGTGTGGGGAGATGGAAAATTTACGGTTAAGAAAGCGTATCGATTTCTAGTGGACGATGGGGTAGCTGAGGAAGATGAGTTGAGGGTCGACACAAGGATGATTTGGACGTGTAAAGTGCCGAATCGGATCAAGGTATTTCTATGGTTGTTTAGGCTGGGGAGAACTCTCTCGAAGGATCGTCGGGGTATTTTGTTGGGCGTGGAGGATGTGTATTGTGACCGATGCGGTGTGGCTGTGGAGGACGCGGACCACTTGTTCTTTGTGTGTCAGTACTCTGCAGAGGTGTGGGACAGGGCCAATATTGCGTGGCTACAGATTCGGGATTGCGCAACTTTCTGGAGGAATATGAGATCGGTTTGCGGTGTTGGGCATGAGGACAACTCCTTTCCATTTACTATACTGTGGTCCATTTGGCGTGCGAGGAATGAACTCATCTTCAGGGGGCAAAGATTCTACTCCGAGAATGTGATGGAACATTGTAGGGTGTTGTGTGCGTCTTGGCAAATGTAGTATGATGTAATGTTATTTTAGATTTTAATTATATATATATATACTTTGAGGTGGCTCCCTGGCTGGGAGGTCACCCTTTTAACTCTCAAAAAAAAAACATGCAAGTTTGATATTACTAGCCGGATAGGAAGGGAAAATGGAGTGAGGAGGCAGCAATTTACTTTGCTTGCTAAGGAAAGGGAAGATTTGTTGGATTTCGAGGTGGTGAAGGTGTCTAAAATGGAGTATCGCCTGAGGGCCTTGCTCGAGGGGGGAAAGGTCAGCGGGATAGGAGTAAAAGGGCAAGGGCATTGTTGCTCGTAGGAATGCAAGAGTTCCACATCTCACCTTGGGCTGGTGTTTTTTGTATCTGTTGGGATGGGGATAGGGAGTGTTAGTGACCAAGTGAATGATTTTTATGGTCTCCGACTCTCCCTTTTATTAAAGCCAAAGGATGGATGTTCAAGATTGATAGTCATCCACGATGCATTCATTCCACTTAAAAAAAGAATGAATTACAATAAAAAAATCCCAGCCACGGCTTTGAACAAGAACACATTGAAGTCTTAGTCAATGACTTAGCTTAGATGGTGACCATTTCTACATGGTATCTTTCACATTTAAACACCACTTCGTTACTTTGGCACCACAGGACCCATATACTGCCAACGGATGATACCTTATTTTGCTGTCTTCTGTAGGTCTGTATACCCTTTCTAGCCCTTCCAGTTGTGAAACTTCTCTGAAAGCTGTCAAAACTGATGATGTCCAATCAAGTTACCTCTGTCATAGGAAAAACAGATGATCTGTATCCTCGTCTCCACTCCCACATAGTGGGCATGCTTTGTCTAAATCCACACCCTGTTTACTCCTAAATGCCTTCATTACCGATCTTCTCAGCAAACAAGCATGACATTGAACCGTCAATGGACTCTTTGCTCTCCAAATCAGTCAACTCAAAGCAAGATCTAGTCCAGGTCTCTCATGCTGTTGAGACTCGTAAGTCCCTTGGCTGTAAAGTCATCTTCCTCCCAAATCCATGCATCCATCAAACCTTTCAGTCGGAGTCAGACCTTCCTATATGGTGATCATCACAGCACAATCTATTGTTCTCTGATCCAAGATGGGGGAATTGAAAATCAACAAAACTTCATTCTGGAAACTGAGCATCGACTGCATGTTGTCCGCTGTGACTCTGAGTAAAAACCCAGCAATCTCTCAGTGAGCAACGAGCAATGTTCTTAAATTGGTGAGCTGGAGATGGGTATCGGGCAACAATACTCCCTTAGCCGATTACGGTTTAAACTTAAAATGAATTCTCTTTTTCCTTCTCAACTATTATTTGTCGCAGTCTATATATTAATTTATTTTTTGCTTCAATGTTAACCGAAGTGATTTTGTTCTCTCTTTTCTTTGTTGTGCATGATAAAAATAAACAGGCTAAGTTGAACCAAGAAGAGAAGATGAAGGATGACATGCTCCTGCTGGTCCAGTCCGAAAGAAAGGAGCGGGAACAAATGGAAATCTCCGCAAAATCGAAAGACGACGCAATTAGATTAAAAACAGAGAACAATCAGTTGCTGCATAAAGAGGACATGCGAAAACTTGAAAATCAGCTCTCTCAGTTGAGACTAAAAACAGATTCTCCCAAGATTGCAGCCCTTCGACAGGGTGCTAGTAGCACTTATGCTGCTCGGGTTGCTAGCGGACTGAGCACCTCCCTAAAGGATGCTAGTGCTTACTCTTCTCAGCTAGTGGACTTGAATGAACCTGGTGACAACGGAGTCCAGCGCGAGAGAGAATGCGTTATGTGCCTTACCGAGGAGATGTCCGTGGTTTTTCTTCCATGTGCACATCAGGTCGTCTGTGGCACATGCAACGAACTGCACGAGCGGCAGGGCATGAAGGACTGCCCATCGTGCAGGACCCCTATAGAGCGACGGATTGCAGTTCGTCTATCTCGTTCATAGCAGCATATTGGTCGTATATCGTTTGTCTTACAGAAATGAAATAATAATTTTCATGAACTTAAAGTTATAGGGAATAATTGGTTAGAGCAGTAGTTTTAATTTGAATCTGTTGGGAGAGACAGATAGCTTAATGAAATTTCTGTGTGGTCTTTGGTGTTCCTCTCTTTTTATAATAGTTGGGGACTGGTCAGGCGATCGCTTAATGCCATAGTAGTTTCAAGATTACTGTTATAGAAACACTTGATTGACTTGGGCTGTTGTATTCATCGTAGTTTTTAGACGGGCTTTCAAAAGATGCAGAATAATCCTCGTGTAGGGCTGGCTGCAGATTGTTGTGCAGATTCATAGTTCTTCCCAAGCATGTTCTCTCGTGCTAGCGGTGGATAAGCAAGCAGTGCTGCACCCGGTTCTGATGAACGATGGAACTCGACCTGATTGCGGGTTACATGCAGGCTGCAGCTGCTTCTTTTTGCTGTACAAGTCAGCGGCATCGAAATGGAGGCTGAAGTTGAATCATTCTTTTCAATTGCCTGCAGTAAAAAAAGCCCGCTCAAGTCAAATGAAGTGAAGTTTTTTTTCTCCCTTTGGCTGTTCTTCAAAATAGAGGATACACTAGTAGGCACACCCGCGATCTGCGATGGGTAGATGTTATACAAATAACATTAAATATATTGAATACTTATTTAACAAATGAAATTGTAGCCATAAATCCAACAGGAAAAGATGATACTAAAAGTGTTGAGAATATTATCAAGAAATATTATAAGCATGTCATTTCTGAGATAAAACTACCTTGACAATTACTTAAATGTAGGACTATAAAATTGTATATGTTTAGTTTTATGCATGTAAGAACATATTATTTATAGAGCACATTTGAATGACTATTTATCAAGACTTGAAAAAACAAACTTGTTCATACGTAACATGAAATATAATGTAAAAATTAGTCAATGTATAGGGATTCTAGGATAATTACGAAATACAGGGTTGGGAAGGTAAGTTACAAAGTTTATAGGGTATGTAGTGTAAAAATCTCAATATATTACATAATTAGGGACATATTTTTTTTTATTAATACACTAATCCAAAGGTTTATATCTTCAAATGTTATCGATTGAATGTTTGTAGACCAATACAATCTAGGTGTTGGTTATTGTTCGTATGATTTGAGGGATAATGATAGGTAAAATACTGTAGACTTAGACATAATGGATGATTAAACATGATAATCCCACATTATCATAAATTTATTTATTTTATGAAAAGGCTTCCTTATCTCAAAATCAGGACCATTACTTTATAATAAACAATTAACCTATACAATTTCTCTCCTTACATTTTTCACCTTATACTAGACCATGAAAATAAATTCCGTCACTTTATAGGAGTACAAATATCTCTTTTTTAGTATCTTAAAAAGTAAATAATTTAAAAATTAGTGGCATAGAATGACTCGAACGACTCTTATAGATTCTTTTTCAATGCCTCAAATGAACTTGAATTAATATGCATTTATATGGGAATCACTTGTATACATTGGAGAAAATATCTTGTTATATAACTATTCATCTAGAAAATTTTGATGTCAAAACAAATGTATAAAATTATATTTATTTAGCTCATTTTATAATCTATATTTGATTTTTTTGTTGATGAAGATTAGTGTTAATTGTCAACATCAAGGAAGTAATTCCTAAAGAAGTGTGTGAGACAAAGTTTCTCCTTTTTAATGAAATAAGAAAGATGGTTAGTTTTATTGACAATTTTCTTAAAGTAGTGAACATTTCTCAATTGTCAGAAACAAAAGCATCATATTATATTTATAATAGTATACTTTATCCATGCTATATAGCATTATATTCGATTTTTAATAGTGTAATCTATCTACGCTATATACCAAAGGAAGATATCAACCATTTTTGACTTTAAACTATTAAATTTTAGGAGTAAATACACTTTTTCCTTGGATTCTATTAGGACAAAAGTGAGTTAATTTCTACAACCAATTCTTAATCTCTCGCTTTTTACACATTTGAGCATTTTCTAAAAAATAACATCTTATTTGATTTTTCGATTGTAAAGTTCCCTCAAAATTTTAACTTTTTTTAGCCGGAATTGTGTTCGTGCACAATAGTTTCTTAAAAATTTGGGTTGTGAATTATAAATAATTTTGATGGACTAACTTTATATCGATTACTTGGTATAAAATTTAGATGTTTTGTGATATGAAATGATATCGTTATTTGCACTATATCCAAATTAGAGATAATGTAAATAAAAATCAACTTTTCTCCATTGATATCATGCCACTTGAGTTAAAATTATATCATTTTTCCAATTTTGAAATCATCTTTGAAAATTAAGAGTTAATTTTGAATTTTATTTTTTCGTCGATATTTAGTTAATTACAAATAAATTCTTTTACGCATTAGTTTTTAGATTTTTGGAGGAAAGATTAAATTATCCTAACAAAATACAATTGTGTATGATTTATTATAATAATATAATATAAAAATATAATTTCCAATTACTCTCTTTTTTTTATGCAATTCAATATAACTCAATATGGAAATCAATTGAATGAAGAGAGAGAACGTGCAAGTAGAGAGAACTTGCCATGAGAGAGAGAGCGTTGGAAGGGGAGGCACGCAAGCCAGAGAGAGAGGTAATAAATGATAAGGATTAGGGAGGGAGAGAGATGCATCCAGGAGAGGGGGTGTAGGAGAGGTCTGGGAAGAGTCCATTTGTTAGTGTAGAAGGAAATTCAGGTAAAACTCAACTTTAGTATATGTTATAGATTATAAGTGATAGTTATTGCGGGACAGTAATGTGAATGGGGATGACCGTATGATGCTAACCCTAATCTCCAAATGCTCATATTTTGCTTATCTCTCCAATCCCTCCACCTACCGTAATTTTTTGTTGAAACTCCCTTGTCGTTTCTTCGTCCTTGTTGTTACTCTCTATTTGCATACAACCTTTTGATCCTCCTCAAACCTCTTATTGTCCCATTTGTTAGGTTTGAATTCTCGTGGAGGCATTTTCATTAGAGGTGTTTTATTGATCTTATGGAGTCGAGCAATCAATTGTTCATGCTCGAGCGCTATAATAGTGCTTTATCAGCCCGTGCTTGTCGTTCTTCGAGATTAGAAAAGTTTGCTTAAGCTACAATTCATTCTCAAACTAGTCGAATGAGCCAACTCACGTTGATACACCTTTGCAAACATGCCAACAAGCTTGTTAATGATTCAATAAATCAAATTATTAGCACGATTCATTGTCATGAACATATACACATTTTCTTCAAGAATTTATCACAAAAAATGTACTACTAATTTAAAATTGTAATATCAGTCAGCTTTAGTATTTGGAAAGAAGATTCAACATGATCATAGTAATTAGATTTGGAAAAAAACTTTATCTAGATTCTGAAAGGAAGTGTAAAATTCTATTTTTATGTACACATATATGTATATAGTTAGTAAACAATCGCAAATGTTTAATACGCATACACACATACGACTTCTTATTCCCTTGAGTCATCTAAACAAGTTAACAAACCAAGTAGGCCTTGGCTCGAGTTCGACTCGCCAAGGCAATCGGGCTTGAAATACGGCCTTGAGCTCGAATGGTTGGCCCATCTAGTCAAGCTAGTGAACCGAGCTTTCGTGTTATGGTTAAGAAGAAATCGTTCCCATTGACATACATAGTTGTAGCCAAGGGCGGAGCCAGAAAAATTGCATAGGTGGGGCTGATGTTTAGTTAAGTATATAAATGATGGAAACTACTATTGTTAAGTTACATAGTTTTAAAAGTGATGGATAAACTTATATAATTTATCGAAGCTGCGCTCGACGATTTTTTTCATAACATAGAACTCATCAATGACTTCTTACATGGTGACATTTTCTGCTATCTTCTTTTCGATGTAAGCAATCACACAACTACTTAAAAATCCATCTTCCATCTTATTTCGAAGTTATGTCTTCACGAGGTTCATAGCTGAAAATGCGCGTTCAGTTGTAGTAGTTGAGACGGGAAGAGTCAAGATAAGTTGTATCAATCTATCAATTAAATAATAGACTCGTGACTTTTCAGTTTCTGCCAGTGCTTGACATAATTAAGATATTCTACTCAAATGTTTCATCTTTGAATGAGTAGGGACATCAAATTGATATTGCATCAACTGAAAATGTAGTAAGTCATTTTCACTGTCAGAGAAATCTTGTGGAAAATATTTTACTGCAAGAAAGTAAATATCATTTAGATTCAATTTTTGATAGACATCTTCTGGGCCTAGTGCATAAGTAAGACGTAAGAACTCTGTAGCTTTATCGTTAAATCTGTGATCCAACTCTTGAAGTTGTGAATCAAATGTAGCCATAAAAATATCCACCCGATAATGATATTCAAGTGTAATGTTGCTTTTCTCATGACAAGAACGAGCTTTGCTAGAATAAGGAAGAAGACTCATATATGAAACATCAATATTTTGCTTTGAGAAAATTGATTGTACATTGTCAAAGAATTTATTCCAGCCATTTCCACGCATGTCTTGAATAAGTGATCTAGTTGTGGAAACCAAAGTCACTGCATTCAAAACATCTTGATCGATATTTTGCAATGCACAACATAATACATCTGTATATCTGAGAATATTCTTCATCAAATGCAAAATAAATATAAATTCAAAGGATGTTATTGAATCGTAAGCAACAGTATCATTCCCAATTGAGAAAAAGTAGAACCATCTTTCACGATATGATTTAGTACAAGGCATGTCGAATCAAACATCCTTATCATGGTAGAAATTGAATGGAAATGAGATCACCGGGATCCTATCTAGTATCTCGTGCACGTTGCAGTGTCCCAATCTGATTAATACATCTTCCTGTTTCAATCTCATTAACTGCAATTTTTTCGACCAATTTAGATGCTTGAACATCTTGTAGTTCATCATTCCTCTTACTAGAAGAACCAACAATATTAATGATAAAAGTTAACTTAGATAAAAATTGATGACCCAAAATAACATCTCTTGATGCTGCAACTAATGCTAACTGGAGTCTGTGGGCAAAACAATGCACATAATATGGATACTTGCAATCCATACTAAAGGGTGCTTGTAGTCCCTTCCATTCTCCATGCATATTACTTGCACCATCATAACCTTGTCAACGCATATCTTGAATACTGAGATTATGGTGAGAAAGGACATCTGAAATCTTTTTTAATGTTGTTGTACTTGTATCTTTGACATGAATAATATACAAGAATCTTTTTATAATAAAGCCATTAATATCAACAAAGTGAATGACGATAGCCATTTGTTATCTCTTAGATTCATCGGGAGCTTCATCAACAATAATACAATATTTTCTATTTCCAATCTCATCACGAATAGCCTTTTGTACTCTAGTTGAAATAATATCCAATATCTCCTTTTGAGTTGTCAGAGATGTATATTTTTGCATTTTCAAGGGCATTATCTAAAATAACTTCGACAGCTTCTTCATTATACAATACATATACCTTAATAATTTCAATATAATTTCCCTAATTCTTTGAATATGCAGATTTATTATGCCCTCTAAATGCACACGCTTGAAAGGTTTTGAGATAAAACCTTGACAATTACTTAAATGTATGACTATAAAATTATATATTTTCAGTTTTATGCATGTAAGAACATATTATTTATAGAGCACATTTGAGTGACTATTTATCAAGACTTGAAAAAACAAACTTGTTCATACGTAACACGAAATATAATGTAAAAGCTAGTCAATGTATAGGGATTCTAGGATAATTATGAAATACAGGGTTGGGAAGGTAAGTTACAAAGTTTACAGGGTTTGTGGTGTAAAAATCCCAATATATTACATAATTAGGGATGTATTTTTTATTAATAAACCAATCCAAAGGTTTTATATCTTCAGATGTTATCGATTGAATGTTCGTAGACCAATACAATGTAGGTGTTGGTTATTGTTCGCATGATTTGAGGGATAAGGAATAGGTGAAATACTGTAGACTTAGACATAATGGATGATTAAACAAGATATTGCCACATTATCCTAAATTTATTATTTTTTGAAAAGGCTTCCTTATCTCAAAATCAGGACCATTACTTCATAATAAACATTTAACCTATACAATTTCTCTCCTAACATTTTTCACCTTATATTAGGCCATGAAAATAAATTCCTTCACTTCATAGGAGTATAAATATCTCTTTTTCAGTATCTTAAAAAGTAAATAATTTAAAAATTAGTGGCATAGAATGAAGAACGACTCTTATAGATTCTTTTTCAATGCCTCAAATGAACTTGAATTAATATGCATTTATATGGGAATCACTTGTATACATTGGAGAAATATCTTGATATATAGCTATTCATCTAAAAAATTTTGATGTCAAAACAAAAGTATAAAATTATATTTATTTATCTCATTTTATAATCTATATTTGATTTTTTTGTTGGTGAAGATTAGTGTTAATTGTCAACATCAAGGAAGTAATTCCTAAAGAAGTGTGTGAGACAAAGTTTCTCCTTTTTAATGAAATAAGAAAGATGGTTAGTTTTATTGACAAATTTCTTGAAGTAATGAACATCTCTCAATTGTCAGAAATAAAAGCATCATATTATATTTATAAAAGTATACTTTATCCATGCTATATAGCATTATATTCGATTTCTAATAGTGTACTCTATTCATGTTATATACCAAAGGAATATATCAGCCATTTTGGACTTTAAACTATTAAATTTTAGGAGTAAATACACTTTTTCCTTGGATTCTATGAGGACAAGAGTGAGTTAAATTTTACAATCAATTATTAATCTCTCGCTTTTTACACATGTGAGCATTTTCTAAAAAATAACATCTTATTTGATTTTTTGATTGTAAAGTTCCCTTTTTAACTTTTTTTAGCCGGAATTGTGTTCTTGCACAATAGTTTCTTAAAAATTTGGGTTGTAGATTATAAATAATTCCGATGGACTAACTTTATATAGATTACATTGTATAAAATTTATATGTTTTGTGTTATGAAATGATATCGTTATTTGCACTTATTGTAAGGTTTATATCCAAATTAGAGATAACGTAAATAAAAATCAACTTTTCTCCATTGATATCGTGCCACTTGAAGTTAAAATTATATCTTTTTTCAATTTTGAAATCACCTTTGAAAATTAAGAGTTACTTTTGAATTTTAATTTTTCGTCGATATTTAGTTAATTACAAATAAATTCTTTTATGCATTAGTTTTTAGATTTTTGGAGGAAAGCTTAAATTATCCTAACAAAATACAACTGTGTATGATTTATTATACTATTATAATATAAAAATATACTTTCCAATTACTCTCTTTTTATGCAATTCAATATAACTCAATATAGAAATCAATTGAATGAAGAGAGAGAACGTGCAAGCAGAGAGAACTTGCCATGAGAGAGAGAGTGCGTTGGAAGGGGAGGCACGCATGCCAGAGAGAGAGAGAGAGGTAATAAATGATAAGGATTAGGGAGGGAGGGAGATGCATCCAGGAGAGGGGGTGTGGGAGAGGTCTAGGAAGAGTCCATGTGTCAGTGTAGAAGGAAAAGTCGGGTAAAACTCAACTTTAGTATAGGTTATAGATTATAAGTGATACTTATTGCGGGACAGTAGTGTGAACGGAGATGACCATATGATGCTAACCTTAATCTCCACGTGCTCATATTTTTCTTATCTCTCCAATCCCTCCACCTACCATATATTTTTGTTGAAACTCCCTTGTCGTCTCTTCATCCTTGTTGTTCCTCTCTATTCGCGTACAACCTTTTGATCCTCCTCAAACCTCTTATTGTCCCATTTGTTAGGTTTGAATTCTCGTGCTTTTCGATGTAAGCAATCATACAACTACTTAAAAATCCACCTTCCATCTTATTTCGAAGCTGTGTCTTCACGAGATTCATAGCTGAAAATGCACGTTCAGTTATAGTAGTTGAGACGAGAAGAGTCAAGATAAGTCGTATCAATCTATCAATTAAATAATAGACTCGTGACTTTTCAGTTTCTGCCAGTACTTTACATAATTCAGATATTCTACTCAAATATTTCATTTTCGAATGATTAGGGACATCAAGTTGATACTGCATCAACTGAAAACGTAGTAAGTCATTTTCACTATCAGAGAAATCTTGTGGATAATATTTTACTGCAAGAAAGAAAATATCGTTTATATTCAATTTTTGATAGCCATCTTGTGGGCCTAGTGCAGAAGTAAGACGTAAGAGCTCCGTAGCTGTATCGTTAAATCTGTGATCCAACTCTTGAAGGTGTGAATCCAATGTAGCCATAAAAATATACATTCAATAATGATATTCAAGTGTAATGTTGCTTTTCTCATGACAAGAACGGGCTCAGCTAGAATAAGGAAGACTCGTATATGAAACATCAATATTTTGCTTTGAGAAAATTGATTGTACATTGTCAAAGAATTTATTCCAGACATTTCCACCCTTGTCTTGAATAAGCGATCTAGTTGTGGAAATCAAAGTCATCGCATTCAAAACATCTTGATCGATATTTTGCAATGCACAACATAATATATCTGTATATCCGAGAATATCCTTCATCAAATGCAAAATAAATATAAATTCAAAGGATGTTATTGAATCATAAGCTGCAGTATCATCCCCATATTGAGAATAAGTAGATATGACTTAGTACAAGCCATGTCGAATCAAACATCCTCATCGTGGTAGAAATTGAATGGAAATGAGATCACCAAGACCCTATCTAGTATCTCCTGCATGTTGTAGTGTCCCAATCTGATTAATACCTCTTCCTGTTTCAATCTCATTAACTGCAAATTTTTCGGCCAATTTAGATGCTTGAACATCTTGTAGTTCATCATTCCTCTTACTAGAAGAACCAATAATATTAAGGGATATTTACACCTATAACCCTGAGTAATATGGTAATTACCCCAGAAATCCTCTAAAAACACGAATTATCCTCAAGACCCTAAATAACCACGCCGTTTTACACCCATAACCTTCCATTAGTTTTGTTCGTTAACTCAACCAGATAGCTGAGTTAATCTAACCCATTTCATGATCCTACAGTGGAGGTTAATCAAAAAAATAAAGAAGGAAGGAGGAAGTGGGCTCCATCCGGGAGCTTGCATGGTGGGAACTTTCACGGAGGAGGCCGACCTGGACCTGGGGCCGAGAA